>PVIJ01007966.1:0-78063 GCA_004024925.1 Scalopus aquaticus | reverse complement strand
TATAAATACCACCTCTTTATCCACTTGTCTTTGTCAGGCATTTAAGTTATTTGTACATATTTTCTGTTGTGAATAGTGCACAATGAATAGAGCAATGCATATGTCTTTGGAATTCGTGCTTTGATATTCTCTGGATAGATACCCGGAAATGGTATTGCTGGATTGCATGGCAGGTGTACATAAAATTTTTGAAAAACTGTGGGGGGGGGGGGGTGGAAGGGGAGGATAAGGACACAAAATGGAAGAGAGGAGAATACAGGGGATCATGGAGATGGATCATGGGTGAATTGGTGGTGGGCTGCCCAAGGGGAATACAAAATGTAAAAGACATAAATAACAATTTAAAAAAAAGATTTATAAAAAAAATTTTTTGGAAAAACTCTGATTTTTCATAGTGGCTAAACTAATTTACTTCCCACCAACAGTGCACAGGGCTTTCTTTTCTCCACACCCTCACCAGCATTTCTTATATGTCACTTTTGGATACAGTCGTTCTAACTGGTGTGAGATGAAACATCATTGTGGCTGTGGCTTGTATTTCCCTGTGATAAGCAATGTACAAATCCTTTCTAGTGGCTGTTTGCCTCCTCTGTATCTTCTTTGGTGAAATGCCTGTTTAGATTCCCTGTCCCATTTTGTCATTAAAATTAAAGTGTTCTGGGCCTCCTTGGTAGCACAGTGGTTAAAGAAAGTCTCAGTGCTATCAAGCTATTGCCAGTCACTGTGGCCTGAGTTCCATTCCTGGCCAGGGAGCTTCCCATGTGGCGCAGCAGACCTCTCCTGTTTTGCCCGCTGCTCCCCTCAGCAGTGTATTTCAGTAAGGATCTGCCTGTTCTGCTCCCCACTCTGTCTCTGGTGAATACACACACACACACACACACACACACACACACACACACACACACACCCCTCTGGCCTACATCCCAGTTCTGGTACACATAAATAAATAAAAATAAATCTTTTTTAAAAAATTAAGGTGTTCTTGCCACTCCTGCTTCTCCATAGAACAACCTTGTATTTAAACACTTCATTTATGGGAATAAATATGCCAAATAAATATATTCTGAGTAGTCATTTCTTATTGTTCATTTTAGCCAGTGTGCCATTTTTATTTTTGACTTAAAACAACACACTTTTTAAAAAAAGATTTATTCATTTATGCATACAAGCTGGGGTGTAGGCCAGAGGTGCAGGGTAGTGAGAGGCTTCACCAGAGACAGAGTGGGAGCAGAACAGGCAGATCTACCAAAGTATACTGCTGATGGGAGCAGCGGGCGAGGCAGGAGAGGTCTGTGCCATGTGGGAATCTCCCTCGGCCAGTATGGAACTCGTGCTGCAGTGGCTCTGGACAGCTTCATTGTGCTGAGGCTTAACCCCTTGTGCCCTCAGGAAGGCCCAAAATAACACACATTTTATTTAATAATTTCTTCTGGATTTTTTTTTGGTTTTATTGTATTTTTAAATTGATTTTTTTTATTGTGGTAACATTCATTTACAACACTATATGATTTTGGGGTATAGGTTCACACCTCTTTGGATGTATGTTATCATACCACACCCACCCCCAAAGCACCCATAATCTTTCACCACAGCTCTTTGGACTCCTTCCCCAGGCTTACCCTCCCCTTCTGGTAGCTTCAATTCTACAGTCAGATTTCTAGGGTTTGTTTTATTAGTTTAACTCCATCTGATTTTTTGTTTGTGTTTTCACCTCATTTGACATTGCCCAAGGAAAACCAAAGAGAAGGTATACTTGAGATTTTGTTAACCAATTATATATTGTTTCCAGCACAAGAAACAATCTCAGGACCTCCCTGGTGGCACAGCGGTTAAGTGCTGCGCTGTGGAGTTGTCGGCAGCGGCGACATGAGTTTGATGCCCGGCCAGGGAGATTCCCACATGACGCAGCAGACCTCTCCTGCCTTGACCGCTGCTCCCCTCAGCAGTGTATTTCCGTCGGTCTGCCTGTTCTGCTCCCCACTCTGTCTCTGGTGAACCCTCTCGCTGCCCCACGCCTCTGGCCTGTATGCATAAATAAATAAATAAATCTTTAAAAAATAACATTATATTGCAGCTGTTACCCTTTGCTAAGGAGAGGGAATAATGGGCTCGTGACTTAATGGGTATGGAATTTCTTTGATGATGAAAATGTTCTAACGTTGGGCCTCCCTCGTGGCGCAAGGAGTAAGTCTCAGCCTTTGAAGCTATCAGCAGCCACTGCAGCAAGAGTTCGATCCCCAGCCAGGGAGAATCCCACATGGCGCAGCAGACCACTCCTGCCTCACCCACTGCTCCCCTCAGCAGTGTATTTCATTCCATCTGCTTGTTCTGCTCCCCCACTCTGTCTCTGGTAAATCCTCTCACCCCCCACAACTCTGGCCTGCACCCCAGCTCTTGTATGCATAAATAAATAAATAAATCTTTAAAAAAATTTCTAACATTAGTTCATTATGATGATTCTAAAATCAAATATGTTAATAAGTATTGAATTGTATACTTAAAAACCACTATGTGTATACTTTGTAAATTATGTTTTGACAAAACTGTCAATATATTAAATGTGTGAATGACACTTGATTCCTTTCCATCCATCCAGAGCATGAAATAGTGAGCTCTAGTTCTGTCCTCATTGCAAAATTATGGCATGTGATAATCCAGAGACCGTTCAGCTGAAAATCAACAGTCTGGAACATCAGTGTTGCTTCCATTCTTTCCATTAACATGCTCACTTATGCACTGTGTGTGGCTATCTGCTCTCTTTTCACTGCCAGGGATATTGTTTTGGTGACCTGATCTGAGTATTCTTAGATTAATTACAAACAAGTAAATGAGAAGATTTTCTACTTTAAAAAATTATTTTTATTTATTTATGCATATACAAACTGGGCTGTGGGGGGCAGGAAGATTCACCAGAGACAGAGTGGGGAGCAGAACAGGCAGATGGACAGAAATACACTACTGAGGGGAGCAGCAGGCGAGGCAGGAGAGGTCAGCTCTCTGACCGGGGATCGAACTCAGGCTGCAGTGGCTGGTGAGAGCTTGATGGAGCTGAGACTTCTACACCTGTGCCACCAGGGAGACCCAACGATTTTCTACTTTTATCTTAGCTTAGCTATTCCTGATTGTGATCAAGGCTACAGGGTGGTGTAACCAAGGCGTTCTTCTCCCAGGCAGAACTGTATCCCCTGCGTGTGTCCTGCAGGTGGAAGATCTGGTGAAGAATCTGCTATTTTGGGTTGTCTGGATTTTGATGCTTTCTCCTGTTTCCTGGGAGAACTTGAGGCAGGTCTTGCTATTCCGGCACGACAGAGAGAGGATCCTGTCCAGCTATCTCAGTAGCAAGAAGATTCTTTGCTTATACCCATGATGGAAGCCACGTCCAGGAAAGAGAAAAGGTCTGGCTGGATCAGCGCAGCCCTGGGGTCCTTCCTCAGTACCGGGCCGCGAGAATGTCTGTGGTTCCGCTGGGGGGCGCGCGGACACCGGAAACACGGAGTTCGCTCGCTGCGCACCAACGGCCAGCAGAGGGTGCCGGCTCTCCCCGAGAGCAACCGGCGCCGCAGTGGTGCCCGAAAGGCCCGCGGACTGGGTGCCAGCGGCTGTGGTGCCAGTTCCAGGGCGAGAATCTGAACTTGGTTTGGAGCGGTTTGGAGCAGGTCCGGCTTCCGGCGAGGGCCAGCACCACGGTTAAGAGTGAGTAGCAAGGTCCCTCTCTAGGCCCTGGCTAGCCCAGGAGGAACTGGCCAGAGGCTAAGAACTCCCCGATTTTCTGAAATACTGAGAACAGAACTTTTTTTCTGGATTTTTCCTATCATCTTCTGACTTTCTCCTACAATATATTAGCGAGATCTATTTTTACAAAAGTGTTCATAGAGGCAAATTGGAGGCTCAAACCCAAGCCTGATGTACTAATTTTTACCTGTTTAGCCTTGTTTCTGGGTGAATTCCCAGCACAGATTAACAGGAAGGCAACATATACCTGCAACCAAGGCAAACTATATAAATATTGGGACCTTCCAGTTGAATGAGCTGGGGACAAAGGAAAGCCATGTGACACGATCACTTGTTTGGGTGGAAATAACAGATTTTATACCTGCCGCCGTTGTTACTTACGGATAGCTGGTCGCCGGCACCTGTGTGTCAGTGTCCTCTTCTCCCAACACAGTGGTGAGTTCCTAAACTCGAACATATCTGAATGTTTCTTTCATTCATTGATGTCAACAAAACTTTCTTCTGTCCTTAACGCATATCACCGCAAGCGTGCCTAATCTGACACGTGGGTTCCTTACGGGTAACCTCTGTCATACGATCAAAAGCCAACAGTCTTGTTTCTTTTATTTTCACTGGATTTCAGAATGCAAAGGACAGGCAGAGGAGGCAGTGTGTGGACTGGGACACCTGGTGGAGATGGAGAAGGGGTGCTTAGGGAATGGGTAAGGGAGAAGTGGGAGCAGGAGACCCAGGACGTAACTATCCTGAACCGTCCACCAGTGGAGGAGACGCCTACATGGTAGGCGGGCAGTGTGAGTGCGGGCGTGCTTCTTCCCCGCACGCGTCACCGCGAGTGGGAAGACAAAGGAGCAGTGACAGAAGTGTGTGCAGGCCCTCGTTCAGAAACCACCGCCACTGACGGAGCCAGTCTCCCCGAGAAGTGAAGCGTTGGGAGCCTTAGGAGCCGTGCCAGCAATGTGCAGGACGGATACAGCGGCATCTGGGTAGAGCAGTCAGAGGGGGCGCGGCCAAGAAAGCCGAAGCCTTTTTAAAGGAATTCCCACCGGCCTGCCAGAGGCCAGCTCCGGCCAGATTGGGGTTCCCAAAAGGAGGGGAGGCGCCGGCGTATGATGAGGTGGGAAACAGCCACTCGTCGTCGTGCAAGTCTCTCATTTATTTAATTTTGGTGGGTCTTTTATACGTTATAAGTGGGCAGTGGGATTACATCAGTATAAGCATAAAGAGGAAAAAAGAAGATCGAAAGTAGATAAAAGGGTGTAACCTATTATCTATAGCATCAGGGTGTGTGGATCTGTTCTCCAAGATGATCTTCTCTGGTTGATGACTCATAGAGGTCAAGCCTTAAATTCCCCAGGCAAGGATTCAATCCTATCAATAAGGCGTTCCATAGATCAGCTTCTGGGTGGGTCCTTTGTCCTGCATCGGTCCTCAGCCCCCGCCCCGGGTGTTCCCGGTCATACCTTGTGATGCATTCCCTTCCCCTAAGTGATCTGCTTAGAAGATGAAAGGCACCTTGCAGAGTTGGGCTCCTAAAGCTGATTGACCAGGCCGTGCTTGACCTTGGGAAGGAAAGCAGAGCTTGCAGATAACTAAATGGTGGTTAGTCAGGCCGCTTAGAATTACCAGACCCACACACCGGCCCAATTTGAGCATCAGAACAGTGACAGTAATGTAGGATAAGGCATTAAATAGAACTATTTGTGAGTCCACATTGATCTGTGTATCTACTGAGTGGGTAGTGCTAGCGTCTGTCCCGCTTTGGAAACCCAGCTGTGACCGCCGCAGGAGCGATGTGATGGGCACTCTAACACCTCTCTAATGGCAACCAGACAGCTGCCCTGCCATGTGCTCTGGACATAAAGCCCAGGTCCTTTTCTTTTTTTTTTTTAAAGGTTTATTTATTTTATGCATGTAAGAACTGGGGTGTAGGCCAGAGGTGGGGGGGAGGTGAGAGGATTCACCAGAGACAGAGTGGGGAGCAGAACAGGCAGACTGACTGAAGTACACTGCTGAGGGGAGCAGCAGGCGAGGCAGGAGAGTTCTGCTGCGCCATGTGGGAAGCTCCCTGGCCAACGATGGAACTTGTGTTGCGGATGCCGGTAGCTTCATCGTGCTGAGACTTAACCCTTTGTGCCACCAGGGAGGCACAGCCCAGGTCCTTTTCTCAGCTTATTTCATGGGGCCCTCAGATACCTGTGCCTCATTCGGTGACCCCCTTCCTGTGGCTCTTCTCTTTCAGCAGAGCCTCCGATGCCCTTTCCTGGCAGTGCCCCGATGAAGTAGCTGTGCGGTGGAGCAGCCTCACCTGGATGTGGCAAAGGTGGTCCAGAGCAGACCAGACCAGCTGCACCCACCTGAGCTGCCAGTGTCCCTGAAGGTCTCTCCGCCTCCACCAAATACAGAATCACAAAGTCAGCCTGTTGGCCGGGCCGAAGAACAGACCTGCCAGGGTCAAGAAGAATGGTGTAAGGCCTGTCGCTCAGCAGAGGGATGATCTGGCCTGAACCTCCCTGCAGGCTCTCTCTGCTCAAAGAGAGACCCACCCGCACGTGGCCAGGTCATTCCCCTGCAGGTGACGCGACACCCCCTTCTTACTCTGCTTCCTTTCCCCAGGGTTCTTGGTTCACTGCACCCGGAGCTTCTCGCCAGCGGCAGTGCAGCGAGATGACCTGCACGAATGCCCTCAGGCCAGGCCTGGGACTCACCATGGCAAGGGGCTGCCCTTCCTGAAAGTACCCCTCCCTGGGGAAACCTCGAGGTCAAGGTCGAAGTCCAGATCCCTCCAGGCACCCGGCCTGATTCTAACAGCTGTGCTGGTCACCCAGGACCCGCCACAGCACCGGCCCCCAGCCCTGTGTCCTGGGAGTTGTTCCCGTCCTCACCCCCTCCTAGGCAAGGAGGTGGCAGGGCCAGCGCTGTCTGTCTAGCTGTGAAGTCAGTCCCGCTGCGCGGCGGACATCCCGGGCCTGGCGCTTTTACTCTGTGATGTCATGAGCTCCCCCTCGCGTTTTACTAAATAGACTGTTTCTGCTCCTTTCTCTGGCCCTTCTCAGGGAGAGAAAGAGGCGCGAAGGGTTCTACCTTCTCCCCCACCAGGGGTGCCTCGCCCTGACCCAGTCCCCCCCACGCAGTCACACCGCAGCCCCGCCCAGGCAGCCCGGCCCCCTCTGGGCCTGAGACCTGAGAGGGCCACTCAGGAGTCGCCATCCCTCCAGCTGCTCCCCTCCACCACAGAGCTGGGTGTCTGGTCACTTCTGGGCCACAGGCAGGAGAAGGCGGGGCCCATGGAGGGCACCTCCCCAAATGGGTGAGGTCTCCTGGATTTGACTTCTCTGGCCATGCTGGACCCAGGGCCCCGCCACCCCAAACTCCCACCTACAAATGTACTGAAATAAGAAGCTTCTCATCATCCTTATCCGGAGGCTGACAGAGGACAGTGGTGTCAGCCCTGTGGAGCCCCCGCCACCCCGCCCACAGCTGTGGGATGTCTCGGGGACAGGAGCAGGACAAAGTCTGGTTTATCTGTGTCGTTGGGTGGAGAGGTTTATTTCTCACCAGGGAACGCTGTGAATGTTACGTGGTATTTTCTGTTGGTTCTTATAAAATGTGTTAGGGGCCGTGAGGAAGCCTAGAAAGGGGGGATGCGCAAGCCCCCCCTTCTCACCCTTGGCCCTGCGTGAGCAGCAAAGTAGCCTCAGGCGAAGCTGAGGGGACCCTTCCCGGCTCTGAGCCCCAACCCTGGTCTACCCTGAACATAAACCCCTGAACTGAGCTGGGGAGAGCAGGATGTGCTAGAAGTAATGGATATTGGTAAAATCCTCATAGGAAAGAGGGGCGCTGCTCTGCATAGGGCCCTGGGAGAGGTTGAGAGTGTTGTATGTGTGCAGACATAGCTTCTGGAGATTTCTGCTCTGGATGAATGGGCTGGAGGATGACTGATCTGGCTGGTGATGAAAAGGCCCCTCGATCAGGGGGTCGGGAGCTGGGGTGCAGGGCATGTCATCGTCCTGCATTGCCCACGGGGCAGCTCTGCACACAGCTGACCTGCCTGGCTTTGGACCGGGGCTGGTTTTGGTCCTCTCTCTTCATTGGCTGAAGACCTGAAACTAAGGCCTCCTTCTGCTTTAATTTTTCCTGGGGGTAGCTCTGGTGGTGCTGGGTTACAGATCCACTTCTCCACTGGGTTTCCAGCCCTGGGCGCCCAGACTCTCCCATATCACACTGGGGCTGCTGCTGGGCCTCCCCTCCCTGGGTCATGACCCTGTCCTGACCTTCCTGTTGCTGAGAAGGAAGTCCCACCTCACGCTGCTCCAGTCTGCAGATGTGGAATTCACACCTCTGAGGGTCCTCACGACCCTGCTAGCTGGAGAGCACGTCCTCAGAGGCACTTTCTCGCTGCATTAGCGGCACGGCACGCACGGACACCCTGCAGCGCGCTTGAGGATCTGGCCTGTGACCGTGTGACTGTAGCGGTTACAGCCCCCTCGCTGGTAGATGCGCCTGGTTTCCGGTGGGCCTGGGCTGGGTAACGAGCATCCTGTGCTCCTCCTTTCCTGGGGCTGGGGAGGGGGATGCCCCGCAACAAACTCCTCAAAGCATCTGAATGTGCTTTTCAGGGGGGCAGCTGACAGGCACTGCGGGGCTTCTTTGCACACACCCCCTGCCTGGGCAGGGGCTCTCCTCCCTGAGCTGGGGTCCCACTCCTGCCTCCTTTTTGATCCTCTCCTGCCAGGGGTCTCCTGGGGGATGCTCTCTCTTGAATTGGAGACAGATTGTCTTGTTCGCTGTCCTCTGCAGTCAGAGGGACCTTGAGAGCCATTGAGATTTAACCCTTGGAATGCCTGAGGTGCACATGCTGTGAGAAGTGGGACCCTGAGAGAATGCAGGAGGAGGGGGGCCTGATACTTGTGCATGGGGTGTGCATGGGAATCGGTTTCAGAGCCTGGTGTGGTCTCTGGTAAAGGGAAAAGGCAAGTTGGGGTGTGTCAGGGACCCCAGATCATGTGTGATGAGAGGTTATATGGGTTTGGGGGGCAGAGGGCACCTCTGAGGGAGAGGGTGACTGTGACTGGAAAGAGAGGGGCTTGGGGATGCAGGAGGGTGGAGCCAGGTGAGTGGGCCTCGTGGGTGCCCAGGTGACAGATGGGGCCACTCTTCTCACTGCCCCACAGTGTCTGCTCCCCGCTTGCTCTGTCATACCCCTCCGAGCAGGGATCTTGCTGTAACTGCTCCAGAAGGTGACCCTCAAGAGTGGCGGGTGCAGGCTCATCAAGGACAGGCCTGGCAGGGTCCTGGGTCACGACACCCCCTGTGTGTCTCCCCGGAGGCTGCTTCACAGCGCCTGCCGGTGGTTCTGCCATTCCTGTTGCCCAGGCAGCGCTGGAGTGAGGTGGACAGGCTGGGAAGGGGCTCCTGCAGTCACAAAGAGAAGGACCCACCTCCACAAGAGGAAGGGGCTGTGCCCCCATAGGGCCTTTCGGGGAGCCCCCCCCACCCCAGGTGACTTTGGTGGAGGCAGGTGTGGGGGGGGTCAGTGTGCATTGGGATGTTAGCCTGGTCCCCACTCGAGCTTGCCAGCCCTGCAGGCCCTTTTTCCTGAGAATTCCCACCCGACTCCTCTCCTTCTGAGGCTGGTAAGAGAGTGGAGAAACAGGATAGTGTCTTTGGCCCGGCCTTAGCTTCTCTTGCCTCATTGATGGTGTGTTTTTCCCAAATGTTGGTCTATCTGGACGCCCTACAATTAAGTAACAAGCCAGAAAGAAGATTCCCAGCACCACAAATGAAAGATGGAACCAGCTCCAGAAGGTGAAATAACTGACCTTATTCCTTTCTTCTTTGAATTGTGCTGCCACCTTGGTAACAGGCGCAGAGGGTGTGTGCCCTGTCTGGAGCCCAGGCTGCATCTCAGTTTGGAGGTCCTAAAGGAGCCCCAGGGAGGGGGCAAGAGGGCCCTGTGACCCCAAAATCACCTTGCACCAGCGAGCCCGCAAACTCCCATGTGTCCTGGCCTCTCGATCTCCACCTACCCGCCCTGAGGCTTCCTGATTCCACTCCAGCTTTGCAGTGTATTCATGTTCACACACAAACACACACACACACACACACACACAGAGTGACACACTCCTGGTGCACATCCTCCTCACCCCTCCTGGAAGCTTCTACATGTTCCCCTTACCTCCTCAGATAGAGGTTTGGACACCAGCTCTCCTGTGGAAGTCTGGTGTTTTAGTGGGATTTTTTGTAATCCCTGGCAGTTAAAAAAAAAAACCTCTTTGGAAAGTAGCATACGGTACCATCAGGCGTGAGCATTTTCCGCCTAGGCAGCGAGGGATTTGCAGCGAAGGATTTGCACCCATGGAAGACACTTTGAAACTACCTCCAGCCTCAAAACCCATTTTTCTCCAAAACTTAGATGCTTAGTTGTGGACCCCACCCCACCCGCGTCCTGACCTAACATGCTGATGTTTCTGCCAGACATAGTTCTCTGCCTCTCCTGCTGCTGTCACTTAATCCTCCCACTGACCCTCGGAGCCAGCCTATGATTAATCCCATATTGGGTGGAGGACAGGAACACGGTCTGTGCTCCTTTTGGGGTCACGAGGCCAGCAACGGCCTAGCCTGGGGTTCTGCAGCAGCTGCTCCAATTCGCTGTGAACGCAGGTGGCGTGTGGCACAGCTAGCTGGCTGGGGGGTGGGGGGAGCTGAAGAATGGTGAAGAATGGGCGCTGCCCTCGGCCCCTGCTCTGTGGAGGGCCCCACACCCTTTATTTCTGTCCCCTCTGGGGACTCAGAAGCCTGGGGGACTGAGGCTCAGAGCAGGCGGGCATCTTGCCCAAAGGCCAGAGCTGCTAAGTGGCAAGTCGGAGTTGTGCCCCGGGACTCCGGGAAGCATTAGTTCTTCATTTCATGGAGAAGAGAGTCAGGCAAGGGGCGGGGAGGGGCCAGGGGGCTTCCCTCCCCAAAGTGGGCTCAGACCAGCGTCTGCACCACCGGCTCAGAGGAGCCTGTCTCTGTCTGAATATTTGGATGCTACTTGAATCTTGGATTCTTCACTTGATATATGTCCTTTCAGCACAATCTGAACCGATACCTGTAATGTTTGTTTCTATTTACATTCCTGTATATATGTACTATACCTGTAATGTGTATATTATAAACTATGTAAAGCTATATGACTATATATTACTGATAAACTTATAACAAATCTGCCAGAAAAGATCTAACAATTTGTTTTTTGAAATTATTATGCAATCCACATTCATTTGCCCTCACAAAATATTTTGAAAACTAATAAGAAAAAGTGTGTAATTAGTTATGCTTCAGAAACAGGAAATGATTGAGGATGCTTCAGTTTTTCTCCATGGGTTTAATTTTGGAATCCAGACTTTGGATAAGACACATCTTAGGGGCCTCCCCCGTGGCACAGCGGTTAAGCGCTGCGCTGTGGAGCTGTCGGCAGTGGCGACGCGAGTTCGACGCCCAGCCGGGGAGAATCCCACATGGTGCAGCAGACCTCTCCTGCCTCGCCCGCTGCTCCCCTCAGCAGTGTATTTCTGATCTGCCTGTTCTGCTCCCCGCTCTGTCTCTGGTGAACCCTCTCGCCGCCCCACACCTCTGGCCTGTACCCCAGCTTGTATGTATAAATAAAAAAATAAATCTTTACCAAAAAAAAAAAAAAAAAAGACACATCTTAGGAAATATATGCAAAAAAAGAAAACTTTCTAATCCTATATGGGAGTACACAAAAGTATTTTAAGTTGAAATTAAATGAAAACTAGTAACTGTTAACCACTACAGACCTTTGTCTTGGGTGGGCATCACCTGTGATAAAAGCAGCTCCTCCCCACCTCCACCTGAGCAGCCTTCCTCAGTGCTTCTCAAACCGGCACCTCCATCAGGCCCCTGAAACTGACAGCTTGGCCCCGCCCCAGCGCGCTGACCATGGGGAGGTGGGTGGAGCCTGGGATTTGCATTTGGAACAAGTTTCCGGGTGACTCTGGGATGCTGCTGGTCCAGGACCCACACTCACCTGACAAGTAGATCTTGAAAATAAGGAAACGATTCCTGGAGGTTATTGACCCACATGGTCTGTGATAATTGGACAGGAGGGAGCAGCTTTTACTTAGGAGGGAACTCTCTCGCTCTCTCAACAGAGCCAATGGTCATTTTTCAATGTAACATGTTGTAGGTCAAGACAAGACAAAACAAAGTTAAACCCAAATCCTTTCACAAATAGCCTTTTAAGGAAAATGGTCAAATGGTCAAGCCAGTCTTTTCCCTGTGAAGATTTCTGTTGCTTCTGCTTTGTCCTTGCTAGGGGCTGATCAAAGTGAATATCAGCTCCACGCAGTGGCCAAACCCCCCAAACTGTATCACTTTTCTCTGAAGATGCCATTGTGTAGTTGTGTAGCTGCTAGCCACAAGTGCTGATTGGTTACTGCAAGGTGGCTAGGCCAGAATCTACCCCAGACAGAGAATGGGGCCTAGGGTGGGAGGCCGAGGGTGGGGTGGGGGTGTGCAGCCCTCCCCTGCATGCTGAGCCCCTTGGTTGTTTTTTTTTTTTTAAGATTATTTATTTATGCATACAAGCTGGGGTACAGGCTAGAGGCATGGGGCGGCAAGAGGGTTCACCAGAGACAGAGTGGGGAGCAGAACAGGCAGATGGACGGAAATACACTGCTTAGGGGAGCAGTGGGTGAGGCAGGAGAGGTCTGCCGTGCCATGTGGGAATCTCCCGGGCCGGGCATTGAACTCAGCGTCGCCACTGCTGACAGCTCCACCGCACAGCGCTTAACTGCTGCTCCACGAGGGAGGCCCTGAGCCCCTTGTTATCTACAGAAGAACTGGCCAAGTCAACAAGTCACAGCTGCAATTGCAGCTCTCCCTGTGCCCTCTAGGTGACCTTGGAGAGAGTGCTAGTCTTGCTGGCTTCACTTTTCTATCCAATGGAAAGCATCTAAGGCCCGATAAGGTCAAAATGTTCCGTAATCCCTGTTGTTTCTTCTGTCCATTCCTGGGCTGGCTAATAGGGAAAATGCCTGATTCCCTGCCTATCACAGGGAAGGCCGAGGGGCTCGGAGGCCGTGAGGAGACAGCCAGGACGCACACTTAGCCCTTAAGCACAGTTCCGCGTGGCACTGACAACACCACATTGACAAATGGGAGTCGTGGAGCAGGCTACATAATGCAGGATGCTGCCGAAGAGCAAGATCCTGGCCTTTTAATGGCCAGAATAGCCATAGAGCTTCAGTTGTAAGGGGAAGGAGGACAAAAAGGAAAGGGAGGGTTGAAACTAGAAAATGTGGGCCTCCCCGGTGGAGCTGTCGGCAGCGGTGACGCGAGTTCAACGCCCGGCCCGGGGAGAATCCCACATGGCTGGCAGACCTCTCCTGCCTCGCCCGCTGCTCCCCTCAGCAGTGTATTTCTGATCTGCCTGTTCTGCTCCCCGCTCTGTCTCTGGTGAACCCTCTCGCCGCCCCACGCCTCTGGCCTGTACCCCAGCTTGTATGTATAAAAATAAAAAATAAATCTTTAAAAAAAAAAAAAACCTAGAAAATGTTCTCTGTCAGCTCTAAGCTGGGGGTTGTGAGCCTGCCCTCCAGGCACTTCTCATCTGCTTGAAGACTCGATATTGTAACTGAGATCAAGCCCTAGATCCCCAGCCATAGTTTCAATCTTATCAACAAGGCGTTCCTCGGATCAGTTTACGGCATCCCTTATCATCCCTCAGTCAACGCCCCGAGCTGGTCATACTTTGTGATACATATTCTTCCCAGGGTGATCGAGCTTTTTGCTCTTAATTGATTTGAAAGGCACCTTGTAAGGTTGGGCTCCTATAACTGGTTGACCGGGTAGTTCTGACCTTGTATAGGAACACAGAATCATAGAAAATAAAAATGGTGGCCGAACAGGCTGCCTGTTAATAGCAGACTCACAGTTTACTCTTCCCAGGACACAACTGTCCTGAGATGAAGTTCAGTCAGGTGGCGATGGATCTCTCTTACTTTGCAGATGAGAAAGCAAGAGACTCTCTGACCCCCCTCAGAGTCAGACATGGGCTCACAGGATATTAGTGCCAGAAAGGATGTCAGAGGTTAAAGGAAGTTAATCCCCACTGGTAGGGAAACTGAGGTCCAAGATTATGCTGATGTTGGTTTTTGCAGTTGATGGAGAGCGGGGTCCTTGGGTTTACTCTGGGAAAGGTTTCACCAGAGCTTCCCTTTCTGCGGCACACGGCGAGTTTCTCCATGAGACAGACGTTAATTTAAAGAACAGGTTTACTAGGGAAAGAGACAGAAGAATAAAGGACACTTGCATAGACACAAGCGGGCAGGAAGAGCTGCTCCAAAAGGTCAGGTTTGCAAAGAGAGGCCTGCATGGTCGCAAACAGGAAGCCCTGAGGAGAGCTGTCTCTGCTGAGGGAGGTCAGTGAAGAGAAGCCCCGGCCTGTTACAGGTCACCGGCAGGCAGGAAGGCCGCTGCCCTGCAGAGGGACAGAGTTGGTGAAATAGGACACCTGAATAGTCACGGGTGGGCAGGAGAGCTGCCCGTGCCAGTGCAGAGATTGCCCTGATGTAGTCTTCGTCTCTTTGGAGGGGCTCACTTCTTCCAGGAGTGGTTTGTTGTTGATTTTGATTACCATGCACCCCCCACCCCTACCCCCATGCTCCCTACACTCCTTACAGCATCTGATACCTGACTGAAGTGATTCTGTTAACCCCTTCTACCCCCCACCTCCATCTCTTGCCATTGTGTGTGCCAGGTTCTGATCCTTCAAGTTTTCTATTCTTTTCCTCCATCAATGTGATGACCAGACAGTAGCCATGGTGGTGACCACCGAGGAACCCTTAGGTTCTAAGACTCCTAGTCCTGTGTTCTCTGCTTTACAACACTGTAGGGTAAATGAGACGATCAGGTTTTTCCACCCTCTCATTAATGACAGACCCGTGCGGCCCTACACGCGTGCCTGTGGCGGCGCCTGGAGTAGGTGTGGGCGTGCGTGAGTGGGCGCACCTGGGCCTGGAGGCTGAGCATGTGAAAACAGCAGAGACTAAAGCATGGAGGCAAAGGCCCGCGTGGCGGGATGCAGCAGAGAGACCTTGAAAGATTGCCAGAGCGCCCAGAGAGAGCAAAGATTCGCGGGGCTAGGAGGCCCACCCCACCTCCAACCTTGCCCCACCCCCCCTGCCTGCCCTGCACCTGGTTGCTCCTCTACAAATGCTGTAGAAAACCGTTAAAAGCCCGAAAAAGCCACTGTGGGCTCCAGGACTCCTTTACCCCTCTGCCTTGATCAGAGAGAATCTGCCCCGTGCCTTGCTGGCACTGCAAACATACCTCAATTTCCTCATCTGTAAGTCGGGGATTATAACAGTGTCCCACTCCTAAGTCGTGACTACTTAGCACTGAGCGGTCAGCTCCCCATAAACAGCAACTCTTCGGAGATGCTGCCTGCACTCACTTTTTATTTCTGTGTAAGATTATCCTTTATGTCTTTAGCCAGAACTATCCCAAACAGACTTTTCATCATGTATGCACCCTTTCGCCATCTGCGGGGGTGAGCTAAGAAGGCGTGGGTAATAAGGTCAATAAGGACATATTGTGTGGAGGGCGGGGAGGCAGCCATAGAGTGGGGACTGATTCTCCCACACATGTAAAGGAATAAAGAGACTGACAGCCCCCCACTGCAGAGATGAGTGCAATGCGGAGGGACACCCGGCCCAGCTGGCAGAGCACAAAGAGTTGTTGTTACTGTGTCTGCCCTTGCCCGAGGAAGGGCAACTAAGTCCCGTGGCAGTAAGTGCCAGGCGTCAGCTCACAGAGCCAGCTGGAGTGTGTTCCTGACTCTCTCCAATTGCGCTATCTCAGTATTGTTTACCTGAAGGTGAGGCTTGGGCCGACTTCATCTTCGCCCATCCTCACAGCACCCCTCTGCAGGGGGCAGGGGGTGTGTCTCCATTGCACAAGGCTTATATTTCTATTTACAAGCTAGGAGCTGAGATGTAGAGACGGCTGGGCAACTTGATAAAAGTTCACCCAGTTAGGACATGACTTAACCAAGACCCAAACTACGACCTTGGAGTACCTGTTTAGTCCTGCCCAAGTTTTTATTCAACATGCCCATTAAAGAAGCACAAAGCATTGTGCGCCAGAAAACCCCCAGGCTCTATGATGCTGATATGCCATTTTAAGGGGCTACAGCTCAACGTGGCTTTATCTGGGACCCAAACTCGCTAAGTGATCAAAGCAGTATCAGCTGCTTACCATCTGTTTGGATTTGCCCCTGAGCTGCTGTTGTGATGTGACATCTGTGGGCTAAGCCCAACACTGGCTGCCAAATTTAAAATTTACACATGTGCTTCATGCGGTTAAATGAAGTATTTCTTAGTCCTAGTCACTTGAAAAAATAAGAGCTCATGTGTGGGAAATATCAATGTAAGGTAAGCGAATTGATCAGGCTTTTCACACCACCAGCCTCTGTGGCTAACACCTGCGGCCGTGATCATGTTCACGCAGAAGGCGCTCGGGAACCTGGGCGTGGGGCATGTGCACACTTGATTGTGGACACCTGGAGCATGGGTGTGCGCGCATGCGTAAGTGTGCACACCTGAGCCTAGAGGAGGAGATAAAAGCTGGGCAGCAGTGGCAGGGAGAGGATAAGCAGCCTGGCTATAGGGGAGGGGGGATCAAGATGATGGGTCAGGGACGCGGCAGCCACAGAAATGCTGGGAGAAAGCTGGTCTGTTCCAGATTCAGAAACAATAAGCCTGTAAAAATCTACCAAAGGCTCTAAAATTATCCTTTCGTCTGCAAGAACTGAAGATGAACCTACTCTGCCTGAGGTGGTTGCAAAACCATCAACCAAAATAAGAGAAAAAGATGGTGCCTACAGTCCAGTGCCCCAGTCCTAAGCAGAAGCTGCAGGGCTGAGGTTCGGGAACCCGTCTCTTAGGATGGAGGCTGCTCAGAACAGTCTCCCCCCAAGTCTGGGCCTCTGGTTAGTGCCTGGCGTCCTGTCTTCTAGCTGCAGGTTAAGTGTAGGAAAGTTGGGGGCCTCCCTGGTGGCGCAGTGGTTGAGCGCTGCGCTGTGGAGCTGTCAGCAGCAGCAGTGATGCGAGTTCGACGCCCGGCCGGGGAGAATCCCACATGGTGCGGCAGACCTCTCCTGCCTCACCCGCTGCTCCCCTCAGCAGTGTATTTCTGATCTGCCTGTTCTGCTCCCCACTCTGTCTCTGGTGAACCCTCTCGCCGCCCCACACCTCTAGCCTGTACCCCAGCCTGTATGTATAAATAAATCTTAAAATAAAAAGTGTAGGAAAGTTGGAAAGGAGGCTAGATACCTGGCTCACGCAATGCTGGAGCGCTGGAGATGGGGGGTAGAAGTGATTAGAATAGTTGTTAAGCTAGCCAGAGAAACGAAAAATCCTTAGAGGCCAAATTCTAGAGCAAATATCAGATGGCCGTAGAGAGCGCAGACCGGAGGCTGAGGAAATGGAGATCAGGGACCCTTCGAGAACCTCTGGTCCTTTTCAAATCCTGTGTCATTATTCAAAATTAACAAAAACTCAAAATTCCACAAAACGAACCCCTCCCAAAGAAGGAAATGTTAGTGCAATTTCTGCTCTGGTAAGAGGCAGCAGCTCTCTTGCCCACCTGTGCCTATGCAGGCGTTCCTTGCTGCCAACTTTCTCCCTTTACAAACCAGCGGAGGCAGCTCTTCTCCCCAAGGCTGCCGCCTGCAATCCTGCAGGCCTCTCTGCAAACCTGTCCCTTTAGGGCAGCACTTTCGGACCGCTTCTGTCTGCACTACTGTCCTTCACCCTTCCCTCCCTTAGACATTAAATCTGCCCTTTCGCATGTAACTAAGGTTTCTGTCTCATGAAGAAACTCCCCCGTGCCACTGAAAGGGGAGCTGTGATGAAAGTTTTCCCAGAGTTAACCTAAGGAAACCACTCTCTGAGCCAAACATCTCCAAAGCCAACTTCATTACCTATCCAGAGAGAGCCAAAGGGATGGGGGTCCTCAAAGGTGATGTCCTCACGGGCACCTGGACCCCTCACCACTGCTGGCTGGGCTGTGACCAGCTCAAACTCTTGAAGGTCCCCCTGCCCCCGCCCCCCCCACGAGAAAAGCAACTTTTACGATTAGTACAAAACAGATGCTCCCCCAGGCTCTTGTGCCCCAGCCAGGTGTCTGGTATCTCACTAACTTCCTTCCCACTCAGGTCCCAGAGACGTGAAAGGGAATTAACTATAGGACAGTGTGGCTCTGGGTTCACATGCAGGAAAATGCCATTTTGGGGGGTTAAAATGGTCATGTCAGCAGTTACATCTGGTTCAGATGAATACTCGACCACAATCCAAGAGACGCTGTAAACAAGTCAGAATGTTTTCCTAGTTGGGTCCTTTTCCAAGATCAGGTGATTGTTTGATTGGGGGTACATCAAGGGCCAAAATATACACAGCAAAAAAACGAGCAAGCTTAACAAGATGCACGTTTGGCCTGTTCTAAGGTCACATGGGATGAGAATCAGTTTCTTACCAAGGGAGAAAAACCTGCTGCAGAGGGATATTTCCATAGATGAGCTGAAACCTGCTTGGCTTAGTCTTATCCTAAGATGAGGAAATTCCGTGAAGTCGGGGTCAGGTGGAGATTCTCAGGGATACAGTCAGGATTCAGCACCGAAGCAGGGGGGCAGGTGCTGAGGGTTGGAGGGTGGCATTTTATACCTTCCTTCCATAAGAACTGGCAGTTGAGGAGGTGCGGGGGGTGGGGGGCACTCGAGTCTTGATAAACAATCACCGTTACAAAGACTTTGTGCTTATAGAATCACTTCAGAGCAGCACATCACAACAGCCAAAAGGGGGGGGCATCAGCCCATTACCTGAGGAATAGATCAAGAACGGGGTATTTCCAGCAATGGAAAAACATGCAGTCCCCAAAAGGAGGGAACTCCTGACACAGGGATAAATTTTTTTTTTTCTAAAGATTATGCATACAAGCCGGGGTGTAGGTCAGAGTTGTGGGGTGGTGAGAGGATTCACTGAGACAGTGCGGAGCAGAGCAATGCAGATTGACCGAAATACACTGCTGAGGGGAGCAGCGGGCAAGACAGGAGAGGTCTGCGCCACGTGGGAATCTCCCTGGCCGGGTGTTGAATTCGTGCTACCGTGGCTCTGGATGGCCTCACAGTGCTGTGCTTAACCCGTTGCGCCACCAGGAAGGCCCAGGGATGAAATCCTAAGGATATTATGCTGAGTGAAATCAGCCAGTCACAGAAAGACAAGAGCTGCAAGATCCCACATCTACAGGGAAGGCAAAGTAGACAAACCCACAGAAACGAAAACACCACGAGGGGGTGCAGGACTGGGGGAGGGGGCACGGGAACCGGCTGTTTAATGGGTCGAGAGGTCCGTTTTGGTTTTGCAAGATGGAAAAAATAATAGGGGTTGGTTGCACAACAATGTGCATGTACTAAACACTTAAAAATGGTTAAGTTGGTAGATTTTGCTGTATCTTACCACAATTATTAAAGAGCATCTGTGAATCTGCATTTGTCAACAGCTGGATGGGATAAGGATAGTTACGATTTTCTGAACTTTTAACCCTACAAATGAGGCAGAGGCTGAGGGACCAGCCTTCAGAGCTCCACGCAACTGTGACTGGACCGTTTGGGGCCCCTTAGGCTCCTGCAGGAGGCAGGTGTGGCAGCTGGAGCGGTTACCTCACGCCTGGTGTGGAAGGAGACTGAAAACACCCAAGACTCGTTGTTCTCTGAAGTCTGGAGGGGGGAGCTTGTGCTAAGAGCTCCTAGAGATGCTGCCCTGCGCAACCCCACTTCAAGAACCATGGGGCCACACAGAATTTCCCTTCCCAGAGAGGCCAGAGCAAACCCTTTTCCCTTTTCCCTCATCTGTCTGTGGCCTGGCTGACTCTGGTTCGGCCCAAGGCCCTTGTGGACAATTGTCTGTTGTCAATGTTGAGGGTCTCTGATGAGCTGAAGAATGCCCTAAAATATATCCAGGTCTTAATTCGTGGTACCTGGAATGTTGCCTTTTTAAAAAAAAAATTATGGATACAAGCTGAGGTGTAGGCCAGAGGTTTGGGGGTGGTGAGAGGATTCATCAGAGACAGAGTGGGGAGCAGAACAGGCAGATCAAGCAGATAGTGCTGAGGGGAGCAGCGGGTGAGACAGGAGAGGTCTGCCGCACCATGTGCGAATCTCCCTGACCGGGGATCAAACTTGTGCAGCAGTGGCTCTGGATAGCTTCATAGTGCTACGCTTAACCCATTGCACCACCAAGGAGGCCCCTGGAATGTCTTTTATGGCAAAGGGAACTTGGCACATGCAGTGAAATTAAGGATCTTGAGATGGGGAGATGACCCTGGATTAGAACAGGCTCAATGTAGTTGTAAATTCTCTCTTCATGAGAGAAGCAGAGATGACACAGAAGGGAGAAGGCAGTGTGAGGTCTGAGAGATTTGATGCTGCCTCATTGTAGCTCTGAAGATCCCACAAGCTGAGGAACACAGGGCATACAGTTCTAAAAGCCAGAAATGGCAAGTGACTCTCCCCTAAAGTCCTGGAAGACTTCATCCCAGTAAAACTGGTTTCAGACTTCTGACTTCCAGAAATGTAAGAGAACAAATGTGGTGTTTGAAGTCGCCAAATTTGTGAGAATTTGTTATAGCAGCCACAGAGGCACTTAAGTGCACCTTGTATTTCTTGGGGGTTTTCTTCTGGAATGTGGGGGAGCAGAGGCCAGGGGGTACAGCATAGGAAACACCCCAGCAGGGAGAAAGAAAACCAGCATTGTCCTGGTTCCCTGAGCCAAGGAAATGGACATAAAGAACCCCCAAGAAGCTGCCCTATACGTGCTTCCCGGCCCTAAATGAGCAGCTCATGTTCAGGCGCAAAGAAGCCTCGCGGGACTGAGGGTGGCAGAGCCGTCCCCAGTACGATGGGACTTGGGCTTTGACCATCATCCCAGGAAGAACAGGGCCAGAACCCAAGCCCCCAGCCTCCCGGGGGTAAAGTCCTGGCCTGGCAATAATGAATGACTGCCCACACGTGACTCCCCTAGCTTATTCTCTGATGCCACCCTGAGTGTCCAGGGACAGGCCCCTGGTGGCCTGGGACCTCCCCCCCATATCCTGTTACAGCTGCTGGGGAGTGAACACCCCTTGTTAGCTGATGGTAATTCCACTCTCCCTGCAGGCTCTGAGCAACTTCATTGCTGTTCTCCCCTGATTATAATGCCTCTTTCCCTCATCTACCTTTTATTGCCTGTCTTTGTGAGCTGTCTCAAAGCCTCTGTGAAGGCAAGAAACCTTAAATGGTCCAACTAAAAAACTTCAGAACAAGGAAATGTTAAGGATATGCCTCACTCCTGACCTCACCTCACCTCCACAGAATGAAGAGGGGGTGGGTGGGGGAGAAAAAAATCAGCTGAATTCTAAGTGTTCTGCTCTCTATTAATGTTTAATAGTTTATCCCCAGACTTAGCAATTTAACACAACCGTGTTATTTTGCTCAAGATCTTGTGGGACAGGAATTCAGGCAGGGCTTGATCAGACATTTTTAGTTGGAGTCCCTCACGCAGTTTCGAGGTGGCCTGAAGCCTGGCCTCTGAGGGCTCGATTGGGAAGGACATAAAATTTACAGTCTGAACCATTTTAAAATGTACAGTTTTACACTTTAAGAATAGTGTGTTAAGTATAGTGTTAAATACATTCACATTGCTGGCCCAAAATCTCCAGAACCCTTTTCATCATGCCAAACTGCCTTTTATGACTGAGCCTTAGAATCTAGATAGCACTGCTCTGCCTCCTGCGACTTTTCCCCGTGGACAGACTGAAAGCTGGGCCCCTTGCTCTGGGCCCCTCAGTTCTCAATGCCTCTTCTAGGCTATCACTTGGTGTGGGGGGTGGGCCATGACGTCCTTTTCCTGCGCTTCTCCAGAAATTTTTTTCTCATATCTGCAAACCACCTTAAATCTTGTAGGAAATAAAACCTATCTGGTCAGAGGCTGCTTCTGCTGTTGTCACTTCCTTCCTCTGCAGCAAGGAAGCACAGAGCGTCTTTCTGCTGGGGACTGATCCCTTCCCTCAAAAACATGTTGGACAGTCTGCTTTGTGATATGTTCGATTTTGAGGACTGGGGATGCCTTCCTGAGCAAAACTACAGAAATCCCTGTCCTCACTGAGCTTCCATTTGAGTGGGGGAAGGTGTTGGGGGGAAAAAAGGACGTCTGCAACAAACTGCACAGGAAGGTTTATGGACCCCACCACCTCAAGCCAGAGAGATCCAAGACCCTAAGGGCTACGAATTCCAGAATTCCATCATCCAGAAGAGAGGATTACCGGAAACTGAGGGGTGGAGTTAAGCAGACATGTTGGCTATATAACGAGGGCTTTTGACCTTGGGGGGCTCTTGCTTCTCGCCGGGCTACAGCGTGCCATTGGGCATTTCCAGCTCTTCGGATCTGGTAGGATGTATTTGGAGATTTATCTCTCTCCCTCACTTTCTCTTTTGTCCCCGAGTTATTCATTTTTTTATTTCCCTTCCTTTTGTAAATAAACTTTTATTAACCTTTTTGTGAGTGCCTACAATTGTTCTGATAAGTCCTTTTTTAAGTGCACGGGTGAGAACCCACAGTTAGGCACCCCATTGTATATCGGGGTTGCCCTGTAACAAAGGGACAGTGAAAAACCAGATACATGGTACGCAGCAAGGGGATGTGTTCTGTGGGAGAGAAAAGTGAGCAGCACAAGGGACCCAAGGGGGTTGCAGCTTGGAATAGGGTAGTCAGGGCAGGCCTTGTTGGGAGAGAGCCATTTGGGAAAGGGGAAAATGCAGGGAGAAAGTGTACCTTAAAAACTGTTCGGTTATTCTTTGTCCCAGAAAAAGCCCTGACTTTAAACATGACCTTCAGGTTATTTGTGGCTTAAAGGTGCTTTGTGCAGCCTTACCTGCTCAAAGTTCACCACCCCTCCCCGACACAGACACACCACACACGACACGCAGACCTGTCTCCACACTGACCCACCTCAGTGTGCACCCCACTCTCTGGGCCACACCCAGCATACACATACAGATACTACTCTGCCCAAATCAAGACGAACGGGTATGAGAGAGGACAGTGCGGGTCAGCCGCATGGCACTCCATGGAAAACTTGCAAAAGTCCTAGCCGCCAGGTGTTCAGCTCCAACCTCAAACTCACCTCTAACTGCAGCTCACTGGGCTGTGAAGAGGCAGTTGGAGGTCATCCATGCCACTCCTTGCAGGGGCCCAGAGAAGGTGCCACACTGCCTTATCTGCCCATCAAGGCCCAATATTCTGCAGCAATAACATTTTGTGCATGGGATCTTTTCTTGAGACCTCAGCTTCCTCTATCGAGCCTTAAAAGGAGAAATGACTGGTTGGATTTCCCCTTCGCCAACTGACCACGGATGAGCTGAGCGCTCAAGGTAAATAAAGGGCCCCTGGCCCATCTTTGCCACAAATGAAGCAACACCCTCTTTCTTGAGTGGGGGTTCTGTCCAGGGGCTCCTCGGTGTGGGACAAGAAGGACAGACTCTGTTGTTCCTTGGGAGGAAGGGAGCCCATGAGTTCTCAAAACTCACAATCTGGAAGGAATCTCTTGCCACAAGATGCAAACTTGGCTGACTGGAGTGATCATTTTTTTTTTTGAAAGATTTATTTATGCATACAAGCTGGGGTACAGGCCAGAGGCACAGGGCGGCGAGAGGGTTCACCAGAGACAGAGTGGGGAGCAGAACAGGCAGATCGACAGAAATACACTGCTGAGGGGAGCAGCGGGCAAGGCAGGAGAGGTCTGCAGTACCATGTGGGAATCTCCCCTGCTGGGCGTTGAACTCACATCATTGCTGCCGACAGCTCCACAGAGCAGCGCTTAACCACCAGGGAGGCCCTGTGGGGTGATATTAAGAGCTGGGATTGTAGTCTGCATCCAGTTCTCTGCCTAGAGAGTGGTGGTGGAGGTGCTGCTGAAGGAGGGAGTCTCTGGTGGCTCAAAGAAAAGTGGCATTTCATAACTTTAGGACTAAGGGTTCACAACACACTTGAGGAAGTTCGAACTAAGTGTGAAGGTCATCTGATTATGACCAGGCCAACAAAAACAGTCAAATGAATAAAGCTGTGTTGCAAATCTTTCACTGGAGGATGGGGGAGGGGAGGAGCAGTGTGCACAGGCTTCTGTGTGAAGGTCAAATCTTACTCCTGCTTCCCAGGTGAGACACAAAATATTACCCCCAGCTTATCAAATCTCTTTGAAGCTCTTAAGGCTCAGAATGCTTCTAGAACACCCTGTAGCTGTTCCTGTGGCGTCCCCCCTGGCCTACCACATCCACAGCAGCCCACCACCCTCCCTGCTCTCCCTCTCAGACCTCACCTTGCTTCTGCCCATATTCTTCCCCTGAGGCTGCCCCCATCCCAGACACTTCTGGTACTTTCACTGTCATTCATAGGGGAGTTCTGGCTCAGAAATGCAAAGCGATCTGCCTGAGGTCCCACAGCCAATCCATGCTAGTCAGGATTTGAACTCAGGTCATACTCGGGTTTCAAAGGACACTCTACACCAGAGCCCCCTTCTCGTAGGCTACTAAGGATAGCTAAAAATTAAATACTATTAAGTCTCTTATGCCCCAGAACGTCTCCCAACCAACAACTAGATGGATGAAATAGACAACACACAAACCAAAATGCCAATAAAGAAAAAGCAAGTTACCACCCTCGTAAATCAAAGAAATAAATACAAATTAGAAGGACTCACTGTATCGGTTTTGTCAATACATGAAAAAACCTGGGGCCTAATTTATGTAATTTGCTCTGAATTTGTTGCTATGTGTCCAGAGGGGTTGGACTTTTCAATCTTCAACTCAACGTGTTTAAGCTTCGCATGATTTATTACGAGGAGCAATAAACATTTTTATGGTAATTGCGAAGACGGGTGTAAAGCCCAAGGGACCACACGGATGGCAGGAGGTCACCTCGTTGTGCCGGCGACTCGGGTCCCGGGCTGGGCTGGGTCTGGGACCAGCGCGGAGAGGTCGCGCGAGGCCGCCGGGAGTGGGCCGCGCCGTAGGGACCACAACTCCCAGGCTCCCGCGCGCGCTCGCCTCGCCGACCACGTGACCGCGCGGCCCCGGTCGCGCTCGCCTGCTGCGGCGGCGGCGGGACAGACTCCGAGCCCGGAGACCCGAGGGAGAGGACGCAACTTGGGGTCCCGCCCCAGCGCTGGCCATGGCGGTGAGTCCCAGCGCCAGCGAGAGAGACGGACGCAGGGGGACGGCCATCCCCGGCACCCGGAGGTGCCCGGCGCCTCTGCCCAGGGCTGGCGAGGGCTTGTGTTGGCTGTATTGCCTGCAGTGGGAACCGCGTTGGGGAGACGCGGGATGTAGAGCTGGCGGTGGCTTTGGGGTTTTCATTGGCCCCTCCTGTTGGGAGTCAGTCCGGCCCGACCAGTAGTCGTGAACACCTGCTGTGGCGCAGGTGAGGGTGCGAGCGAGGTGGGTGGAGACACTGAGTCCGGGGATCCCCTGCCGTGGGCTCAGTGCCTTGGAGAAGATTCCGGGAAAGCAATAGGGAAGCCCGAGTGCGCACACACCCCTAGTCCAGTTCCTCCTCTGAGAAGTTCGTGGTCTGATTACACGTAGTGGGTAGCAAGGGCGATGGGAGAACAGACCCAGCTAATTTCCATCCTCCGTACACTTTGGAGCAGAAATAGCGTTCCAGATGAACTACTTTTCTTGGTACAGTTCACCTGGGCTGGGGAGAATGACAGCTTGTAGGGCACTTTGGTCTTTGAAGAAAGTTGTGTGATTTTCTTTACCCTATGAAGAATGTTAAAGAATTTAGGATGAGGGAAACCAGTACAGGCCTTTTGTTAAGTGCCCATCCTTACCTCCTGCGGGCTTTGTAAGGGGGAAACAGATGGGAAGAGCTTGGAAAATGTTCGCAGCTAGCGAGTGGCAGGGCAGTGACCTACCTTAGCTCCCGTCTAAACTCTGAGGAAAAACTCATAAACTAAAGGGTGATCTCCCCAAATGAGAAGATAAGAGAACCAGTCCCAGGGGTTGCTTGCTCTCTCCTTCTCCACAGCCCTTCCTTACCCAGGGTGGGGCCTGGAGAACGCAGATAAATTAAACTCAGCTGCTGGAAGCTGACTTTTCCTCAAGGGGAAATGCAGATTAGAGCCCTGCCCCTTGCCTATCTAACCACACGGCCCTTTAAAAACTGCAGCCTTAAATCAGGGTGTGCTGACTCGGATCTTTTCCTCCAGTGAAAAGTCAAGATTAGGGGAGTCTGTCCCTCCTGGGCTTTTCACTACCCAGTGAGGTGGAACTGGACCCTGTGATTGGTGCTTTCAGCTTGGAATATAGTGGGTGTCAGTCTACCCCTGGCTGCCTTCTGTGCCTCCTGGGGAAGCTGTCCTAGCCATCTGCTTCCTGGCTGGGTTAGGCTCCTTGGTTCCCTGCACCTGGCATGAGACCACCCCCACCCTCCACCCCCCGCAAATGTTTCCTGCTCACTGACTACATACACACTGTTGTAATGATCTCTCCCCTAGTTAGCTCCATGAGGGCCAAGGACTGCCATTGTCTTTCTCCAGTGTGTGCAGTACCCAGCACAACAAAAGTACATGTCTGTTGGTTGAGTCAGTTTAACTGTGGGTGTTCAGGTCCATGGCAGAAGTTGTTTGGTGCCTCTGAGCTAGCTGGCCCCAGCCCAAGGATGGTAGAAGGGACCCAGTTCTGGAGCCTCTCTGATGACTTAGCCTTGGGGACATTCCTGTCGTGCCAACTGCATTATCAAGTGAACTCAGAGAGGTGTAATGCGTAACTCCCATGGTGCTGGGGGCTTCTGCGTGCCAGTTTATGCATATCAGTGTTTTGTGAACCTTTGCCATGTCAGCAGATACTCTGGGTTAATAAGGAACATCTCTAGGTAGTCTGACTCAATGATTTTTACTTTTTCTTACTGTTTCAGCCTTTTACCTTGAGCAAGGATCACTTTCGTATTGGGCTTTTAAAAACGTGTTTGCATTTTTAAATTCGACATGGTTTCCACTTTCTTATGAGGTTTTGGATAAATCCCTTTCCCTCTTGGGGGACTCATTTTCCCATCTGGAAATGAGATTGGAGTGGGGGAGAAAGGTGGGGTTGGACCAGACCAAAGGTTTTCACACTGAGTTTCAGCAGGGCTGAGCCTACAAGGTGGGTTTACAGGAAAGATTTTATTTGCCAGTGTTCCCTGGCAAAAGTGGGAAGTCGGGCTGGAAACTCCGAGAAACCGGTCCCAGCGATGTGACGTGCTGAACTGTGACTATTGTTAATAGGTACTATTGTTAATACTGTATTGTGCATTTGTTAAGAACAAATGGAAATTGTTAAGAATGGACATTAACAATGGAAATTGTTAAGAGATTAGATCTTGATTTTCTTTCTAGCCAAGAAAACTTAACTACATGTGGTAATAGATGGTAACTTGACTTACTGTGGGAATCTTTTGACAATATATACAAACATTGGCTCATTCTGGGCCACTGCAGGTCAGCTCTATCTCAATGAAACAAGCCACTTCTCGCCCTGATGTTCGGGTAAATGTTTGGGCATTGCCTTAGAAGGCTAAGGATTCCACCCACTGATCCCAGTTCAGCCTGGGGCTCAGCTGGGTGAACCCTCACTGAGCAGAACCACCCAGCAGGGTGAGGGCCTACCTGGTGATGAGAGCGGAATTTCCCTCCTGGTAGGGTGAACCGACAGGCTTTAATCTTGCCACACGGTCATTAAGCCTGCTGTGGGCATTTAAATTGCCATCCCCATTCCTGAGTAAGCTTTCCTGGTGATGGAGAAGGCAGCATGGTGGAGTGCACAGACAGGGCATCCATGGAGACCCAGGCTCGAACCCCAGCGCTGCCTGCTTAGTGGTGTTGTGACTTCTGGCAGGTGACCTCACTTTTCTGCGGGAACTGAACACCGCTCCCCCAGGCCCTTTTATGATAAGCACTGTTGGGGCTCCCGGGTCTCCCCAGATGAAGCGGACTCCTGCCTGCTCTGCATGGTCTCCCCGTGGGGAAGCCTGCCCTGGAGCAGGAGCAGAATGGCTGGAGCCCAATGGGTAAAATTGGGCAGTTCAGTTCCTCAGTCTAGTGCTTCCCCACTGGGTTTGGAGGGCACAGAGGGGCATGACTTCCCAACCCGGCCAGCTCAATGAGGGTGGACACGCCTCCCTGTGTCTCCTCCTAGAGTGGGGCCAGCTCAGTTACAGCTCCCCTGCTGGCCCACTGTGGGACATTTTTCTGAGACTTTCCAGAAAGCTCTGGAAAACATCAATGATGGTGACATCACTGCCCTAAGCCCCCTGTGATGCAGACTCCTTCTCTTTCAGATGCATTTCATCTTCTCAGATGAGGTGGTGCTTCTGTTTGATTTCTGGAGTGTCCACAGTCCTGCAGGTAAGGCTGGGGAAGCCCAGGTTTAGAGCTGCAGGACAGTGGAAGCCTGGGTTTTGCCGTTAGCGTTGCAGGGAGCCTGACTCCTCTTGTTTAACATTGAGCAGGAACTTTGCACTTAAAATTCCGTTATCTCACTGATCCCCACAGAGGCCCACATGAAGCTTTTTCCTCTACTACAGAGGAAGGAACTGAAGCCCAGAGGGAAGTGACTTGTCCGGGGCCACACAGCAAGGGAACTAGGTCAAGGCAGCCTGTTCCTCCTGGCCCTTCCTTCATCCGGGGTTCATTGTCCAGTAGCTGCTGAGACTTGGACCGCAAATGAGAAACTAATTTCAAGGAGAAGAGTTTTTCTTTGACTTGAAGAGGCAGAGTTGGGCACTGAGTTATTTCAGCTTCAGTAACTGCATCTTAAAAATAGACTGGTACTGGCCCAAATGTCCATCAGTGCAAGGACCAATCAAATATTTCAGGCCATCCCTCCAGTGGGTACCATGCCAGTAATTTACTGCAGGGTAAACCTAGTGGCTTGAAACAACAGCCTTTGTTGGTGTGTTTTTGTTTTAAAGATTTTATTTATGTATACAAGCGGGAACAGGCAGATAGACTGAAATGCACTGCTGAGGGGAGCAGTGGCAAGGCAAGAGAGGTCTGCTGCGCCATGTGGGAAGCTCCCTGGCTGGGGATTGAACTCATGCTGCAGTGGCTCTGGATAGCTTCATAGAACTGCAGCTTAACTCCTTGTGCCACCAGGGAGGCCCAATGCAGGAGATTTTTAAGACCTAGCTTTGGAAGTCACACAGCATCACTTCCATCTTTACTCGTTGAGAATGGTCACTGAGGTCTTTGCAGGCTAGAGGGGAGAGAGCATGGACCCCACCACGTGATGGCAGGAGTGTGGGCATTGTAGGGCAGGAGGTGTGAGGTGCAGTGAGGATACATTTTGCATCGAGGATCCCTGGACTGCCACCCAGGACTTTGCTGAAAGAAAGGGCTCTGGGGAGGGGAAATGGGTAGCAAGGCTTACTTTCCACTGTCTACCCGTTTGCACTGCTTAATTTTTATCATGTGCATGCAATTACCTGTGTTTTGATGTTTTAAAAACCTGCATCTTTTGCAGATAATTTTTCCTAGAAAGCCAATAAAATATGATCGTTGGACCATTTCCTATTCCATTTGTACAATAAAAGTAGTAAACAGCCATTAATCTTACACAGCAGCTCTAGCAAGCACTTATTGGTTTATATCCATTAACTTACTGGGGTTCTCCATATTATAAAAGTCACATACAGAAGAAACTTTAGGAAACAAAGTGAAAAGGAAGTAAGTACCTCCCATATGCCACTTTGCTGAGATGGCTACTTTGCTGCATCGCCTTCCTTCCAGACTCTTCCGTGCATGTACATGTGAACAGGACTCTGCTCCATATACACATACTCATCAAGCAAGAAGTCTTGACAGATCTGTGCTGTGTGCTGGGGTGAGGGTGTGTGTGTGTGTGTGTGTCTTCATCCTCAGCCAGGGCTCTCCCTGATCTCAGAGCCACACTGCAGTAAGTCAGCCCGCCGAGAAAGGGTTGGCAGGGGAGCGACTGCGAAGCTCTGAGCCTAACAAGGACGGGGATGAAAATGCCAGAGGCCGTAGGGGTGGATTCAGAGGGCGCGGGTGGAGGTGCTGGGAGAGGAGCCATGCTGCCGGGCCGGTCTCCACAGCCCAGCTTGCCTCCACAGGCATGGCCCTCTCCGTGCTGGTCATCCTGCTCCTGGCCGTGCTGTACGAAGGCATCAAGGTCGGCAAAGCCAAGCTGCTGCACCGGGCTCTGGAAAGCATGTCCGCCCCTGCCAGCCCCCGGCTCATCCAAGAGTCAGAACAGGATCCTGTGGGCTCAGACTCTGCCCCGGCCAGCAGCAGCCGCCTCAGGTAACAGGCAGACAGTGTGGACCGGGCAGAGTGCTCACATTCACCCTGAGGGGTGGGCGGGGCTCAGGGCTTCGCTTCGCTTCACGGAAAGGAAGTTGAGGACAGACCTGACCACTTTAGTAAGCAGGAAGGGAACCAGAACTCGGGTCTCCTGAAGTCCAAGCCAGATCTCTGTGAACAGCCATGTGGGGGCTCAGATTATCAGAAGCCTGTGAACTCAGTCTCTCCCCCCCCCCCCCAATCTCAAAGGTCTTAGGGCATCGCTGAGGCTTACAAAGTCAGGCTGGGATCTGTCCCTATGAAGATAAGGATGCTGTCAGCAATGATGCCACTTGATGGAGGAGTCCCCTCTCCTCTTTCTTCCCTGCCTCCTCTGATGGGACGACCATTCGGGGTCCCATTCTGCCCTCTCCAACTCCAGCCTCACTTGTGCTAAATAAGCCTGCCTGCTCCATCACCAGCTACCCTACATGAGTAGCTCAAATATTTAAACTACCTTGCAAGGGAGCTCTTCTTTTTATTTGTATTTTTTGCTATTTATATCATTTACATCATTGTTCAGTTTTGTGCAATGTTTGCTTTCTTTTCCCAGGTGTAGTCCCCATAGAGTTTCCATCACCAGTTTACCCTTGCACACCATAGTCTCTTGTGCTTTTCCCGCCCTTGTTTTGGTCCCTTTCCCTCCCTCTCCCCTGCAAAGGAAGCTATTCTTATCCCTGTTTTACTGATGAAGAAATAGAGTTCAGAAAGGGGGAGACATTTGTGCTAGGCCACAATTAGTAAGTGGCAGAGCTAGGAACTGATCTGTCACCAAAGTCCATGTTCTTTCCATTAGAATACTGCCTCCCACAATAGATTGGGGGGTGAGAAGGATCTGCCTCGCTGATATTCTATATTGTCCCACATCAGGCATGATAGATTATTTTCCTTTTTGCCTAGGGTGCCAGGAAACTCAGTTAAAAGTGGTGATTACTCTAGGCTCCTTGTACCAGTCCCTTCCCCTCTGAACTGATGGTTTCTGACATGACTCTGAGATCTCTCCTGGGTTAAGCATGTGACTTTTAAATAATCTGGTCCTATAACTGCAGCTTATTACTCCCTAACAACTCCTAGCCTCCAGCTCTTCACCATTAACTTGGTTCTCCTTTTCATCCAGGTGGTTTTTGTGTCACTTTGGCCAGTCTCTGATCCATGTCGCTCAGGTGGTCATCAGCTACTTCATTATGTTGGCTGTCATGACCTACAACACCTGGATTTTCTTCGGCGTAGTCCTGGGCTCGGCTGTGGGTTACTATCTAGCCTACCCATTTCTTGGCACAGACTAGCTGGTGAGGGCTCTGGAGGCCTCGAGGGCTGGAGGGGCTGGAGCCCCCTCTTCCAGATGTTGGACTTCCAGCCTCTCTCCTCTTCAGATGGCTGTTCCTCACTGTGCTCCCAGCTCCTGGAAACTTTCAGCTGAAGCTTGCGCTTGTTCCCTGGAGTTCAGAGGTCACCGTGGCTACCTCTCCCCAGCCTCCTTAAGGCTGCTGAGAGCAGAGGGACGATGGAGAGAACAGAATGTAGGGGCAGGGTTGCTGGTTCTACGAAGACTATCTCCAATTCAAAATTTAGAATTTCCAAAGATTTTCAAGACAGTGAGATGAATTCTGGGTGGTATAGAGTATGGAACCTGGAATCCTCTGCTCTGATTTGTGCCTTATTTAGAGGAGCCTCTTCTGCTGCACTTCCGGACCTCTGTGGGACGGAGACCAAGCTGGCTCTTTTTCCATCACCCTTCTGTCTTGGAACACAGAAAGATGACCTCTTCTGTGGGTCGTGTTGACAAACTAAGATTTTTCACTTTCCCCATTGAACTCCTGGTTGGCAGTTATGCACATTAATACTCAATTTTTAATGAAATGATTTCATTTTATTTATGAGGCATGGCAGCAACTACTGGGGCCTGTTTCCCTTTCTTGGCAGAAAAGTGAGTCAGGGCAGAGGAGCAGTTAGCAGCTCCTGACTGTCCCTCTGGAGAGTGAGCCCCTCCCATTGGGCTACACAGTCTGCCTTCTGGTGTGGGGAGCACTTCATGGCCTTAACACCCTCTCAGAACAGAGAACTGCACTGGAAGATACTCAACACACAGCGCCCTCTTTTTATGATTACTGTTCCTGCTGAGGATCTGGTGGGAAAACAGTATTCATTCACTTCAAATGCTGAGACACCCTGAAGAGTGACTGAAGATGCAGTAGCAGTCAGACCAAAGTGTTACATTCATAGAATCAGTTGGGACTATCCAGATATTTGAGCCTCTGCTTTCGAGGAAACGAGAGCTAACGGGGAGGAAATCGCTGCTGAGATTAGCTATGCCCAGGCGCCTCCTGAGCTAGAGGAGAGGTGGCCTTGAGCTTTGGGAACTACAAGGAATATATTTGAATAAGTATATATTTTTGAGTAGTCTGTGCCCATTCTGTTTGCCCTAATTCCAACAGTAGCACACATCACCCTTGTAACAGCTAGAGTGAATGGAACTGGCTATTCAGCTAAGGGCGGAGTCTGTCCATCTGCTGTGAAGACAACAGTCCAGTGCTCAGGGAAGCCCAGCCCTGAAAGGCTGTGCCCACAGGCAGACACCCCACAATGCCAGCCTGGTCAGCAGTCACACTGTTCATGTAACATACTGAACCAGCACCACTCTGAGGAAATAATTGTTACGTGGCCTATCGGCATCCCCGTTGGCTATCAGGACCTGCTCTTCCTGAGGGCAGAAGCAAGTTTATCAAAACCAAGTATTTAATTTTACAGTAAGAAAATGTCACAGGAAGTATAGGGTTGATGAGTGCATTCTGCCCATATTCCAGTTCTTCAGGGAATGGGAACTGCTCCATGTCGTAAGAGGTGTTGTGTCGCACTGCTGACCGAGCCACATGCGTCCCTTTGTAGGCCCTGCCCAGCCGAGGCTCCTTCCCCGAGAGGGTGTCTCCCTGGGCAATAGGCAACCTGTTCATATAGTCTCTTTAAACATGCTAATCCATGAGGCTTTTAGAGCGTGGAGGACTTTAAAAAAAAAAAAAATCTAGAGAGAATGATTATGGGTGCGACTCAGTGGGGTTTCACCATTCTTCAGAGCCAGCTCAGAGATGGTATTTTTCCTACTGAGAATTTCTTTTTAATGCCTACATTGTGCTCACTATGTGCTGGTGGTTACAATATTAACTCATCGAATCCTCACAAGGCAGAGTAGAAACTGTTGCTGTCATTGCCTTAGGGGTGAGGAGGTTGACACCAGAAATAGTCACCCAGCCAACAAGTGGCTGCTCTTACCAACTCAGATGAAGGGGTGAGTCTGAGAGTTAGGGTAACTGGCTAAGCCCCATAGCAGCCAGTGGAGCAGGGTGTGAACACTGATTGTGGAGGCCGAGAGGCCTGTGTTCTGTGTGTTTTACCACAATAGGGCAGCCATTGTTTCAGGGGCCCTGGGGCGGAACTGGGGAGCCTGGTTTCTGAGCATCATTGTCCTTTTCCCCCAGCCCAGTGATGGTCAGTCAGGCGAGGAAACAGGCAGCGGTGGCCAGGAGCTCAGAGCCTGGAATCCTGGTCAGGACTGGGGTTCTCGTTCTGTTGCTTACTAGCCACGTAACCTTGGACACGTTACTTGACTTCTCTAAGCCCCAGTTTCTCTTCTGTAAGATGGGGATAATCATGTCTTCTGCAAGGGTTCCTGGAGATGACAGTCCATAAAGTGCTGAACTACAGTGTCCGTTAAACAAAGTTTAATGAATGGCGTCACTGCCTCCCTACCCGCCCTACGGGAGATGGGCTCAAAGCCGCCAGCATGAGGGATGCTGTCTGGTCAGATGGCATGGACTCTGGGTTCCTAGCTTATGCACATTTAAATCAGGGAACATTTCTATTAAAATTATTCTGCTTTTTGAAAACTGGTTGTATGGTCTTTGGAATATCCTGGAGAAGTAAAATAACCACAAATACTGCCTCACTATAGTTCTCTTCATTAGTCCTGGCTCCGAATTCAGAGGAAGTGGAAAGTGCTCCGGAAGTGGTGAAAATCCCTCAGGCCCTGAGGGACTATAGTGAAAGGTAGAGATCCCCCCACTCCTCTGCATGGCTTCTAGGGTGTAGGAGCAAGCAGATTACAGGACTGGTCCTCAGAGGACCTTGAGGGACTAGGATTAGCTGGAGACTTAGCCTGAGAGTTCCAGGATTAGGTACCAAAGTGCTTTCATACATGTTAACTGACCCGGGTTGTTCCAATTCCTGCCCTTACCTCCCAGAGAGAAGCACAAACAGCCCTTAGAACCAAGTACAGTTTTCCTCCCCAAGAGCTGGAGTCCAGTTTCATTGCAGACATTTATTTTAGTTTTGTTAGTTTCAAATATTCATTGACCTCTTGTATCAGATTTAAGGCAGAGAAAAAATAAATGTCCCGGGACTGCTACAGAATTGGGGTTTAGGTGGTGTACCCACCCTTGATTCAGCAAGGAGCCCTCACCCCAGGTGACAGGTCCTATTGTTGGGACCTTGAGCATTGGGAGACAGGACTCCCAGCTGAGTCTGAGAGTTAGTGGACAGAAAAAGCTTGGACGAGGACAAGACTCTTGTAGGTGACGCCTTGGAGGTTCTACCAGCTCTTCCTCCACAGTGCGCCCCCCAATGCGGCAGGTCCACAGTCAGCTGCTGACAACCCCAGCGTTCCAGAGAGGCTCACGGTCCTCTTCGCCAGCCCAGGCCGGGGCTCAGGTGGCCAACTCAGCTCCCTGAAATGCTGTCCGCAGGGCTCACCTTCCCCTCACCCCGCGGCTTCCCAAACCCAGGGCCTGCTGTGCAAAATCATGCCGAAGGAAGGGTTGGAAGAGAACCTCTGCACCAGTTCCCTGGGTCTTCATCCCAGCCAGTCTATGTCATCGTCATCGTCATCATCTCCAAAAAGGGGTGCTGGGGGCGGGCGTCCCTTCATGCTCTGACAAAACAGGAAAGAGTAGTCAGTCCTCACTAGTCCTGCACCGGACAGACTTCCCTCCTCTGTGAGGTGAAGTGAGCCAACGTCTGTCCCGGGTTCCAGGTCGCAAAGGCGGATGTGGTTAGGGCTTTCCTGCAAGGCCGGACCCCGAGGCGCACACTGAGTCGTCCGGGTTAAGCCGAGACCGGCAGTCTTGGAACACAGACAAGACGACCCACTGTTTGGCTATTTTGGTCATTTATTTGTGAGGCACAGGTACTGATTTGACAGCTTCTCGCTCATGCAGTTAACACATTGTCTGCAGGGCAAGGGTCGTGGGAGAGGTAGAATGGGAGGAAGGAACAGAAGTAAAGCAGGACTCGGGGAAGACAGGCTGCAGGCAAGTGAGGAGGCTGGGAACAACACAATCATTTGAAAAAGCACTTGATGCAGCCTGAGTGGCTCTGGACTTGACCCCATCTGATGAAAGAGTGTCAAACGCAGGGGTTTGGCCACTTTACCAAGAGAATCCCAAGAGAGGAAGAAGAATCCCAAGAGAGGTCTCACTCGCCCCTCCCTTCCTCCCTCTGACCAGGTAGGGGAATAAGGGCACTAATGGGCCCCCGAGGAGACTCGCCCTCCCTTTCATAATGTGAGCTCCTGGCCTTTCCCTCTGGATCAGAGCAGCTAGGCCCCTTGGGGGCAGCAGAGATTGGTGCTGAGACAAGCACACAGTGAGTGTTGTCTATGGAAGGACTTCCTGCTCTGGTGAGCTGCGGTCGGTCCAGGGTCAGTCTTCACAGGGCCAAAGGAAAGGCCACACACGGGGTGGTCAGAGGGCCCTGGGCTAGCGCCCCCCCCCCCAACTACAGATGATACCTCTCCTGGGCATCAATGATGGGACCTCTAAACTCTGACACTAGGGATTTAAAATTGTGGCTCCTGGCTTCTATTTTGTTCTGGCCTCTATATTTACCGCTGTGTTAGCTTGGACCAGCTATATAACCTTGGACTTGCTTAATTTTCCTGAGCCACCTCTTTTCCTATAAAATAGGATAAAAGTACCTACCTCACTGGATTAGTGGGAGATTAAATGAGAATGTCTGTGAAATAGGTTTCAGAGTACCCAAGAAATAGAACTTGATGGCATTAGTATTAATACCAATAATATATACTGCTAATTAAAAAATTCCAACTACATTTAGGGCAGTTATTTGGGATATTGGTTTTTTGTCAATCCTCTTTTAAGTATAGAATTCATATTCAGAATTCTAAATGAAAATTTAATTCCTGGGAAGGCAGGCTAACGGGGAATTGGAGAAGAGGGAAGGGTTCGGGTTCCTGACAGCCAGATCCCAGCTCTGGCACATCCATTTCCCCAAGGTTTTGGCAAAGGCAAACCCACTCCAGTGGATACACGAATCTGCCCCCATTCACCTCTTTTATCTGTCCCTGCATGAGGCTGAGCCTGAAGCTGGTCTGGTCCTCCACCCAGTGAAATTCCCATCCCAGCAGTCAGAATGTGCCAGCAGCTCCAGGAAAGCCTTAGCTCAGCACAACAGGGACAGCAGGTGCCCATCCTTGTCTCATCAGCGGCCTGCCCCCACCCCTGGCCTTCACTTGAACTCTGGAAAGCAAGGCTGTGTGCTGACTACTTGGCCCAGTTCTGTCCAGGGACGTGGTGACGACCACACAAGGCAACAGGCTGAAGAGCCTGAGGAAGCAGGCAGTGCTAGGGACAGGGTCTGAGTCCTAGCCCTGCCACCCGCTCTGTGGCTCTGGGAGTAAGCATGCCAGGTCAAAATAACAAAAACCCTCTCGCTGTGAGGAAACCTGAGGCTTTAACAATTTAATGCAGGGCTAAGCAGCCCACTTTCCTCACTTAAAATGGCAATGGTTCCTGCACGGACAGGGCTCCTGTCCATCTCAAGAATAAAGTGGGATCTGACCATCCCCACGACGTTCACAGAGCCGCCCCCTCCCTGTCCCCGGCGCGCTCCCACAGGGCCCTGCACACAGAGCCCAGGGAGTGGGCCACCAGCAGGCTCCGGTTCTCTTCTCGGAGCCAGCAGGAAGGGGCCTCCAGGAGGTGGTGTGAGGACTTGGCAGCACCTGGGGATTCCTTACCACCTCATCTTCGTCGTCCTCAGGCTGTGATGTGGGCCTTGGGACCTTCAGAGTTGCCCCTTTAAACAGTTCCTCCTCTTCATCCCCAGAGAGGCTGAAAGAAAAATCCAGAAAGTCAAGGCATAGAAAATGTCGTCTGGCTCTAGGTCTCAGTGCCCGCAGGGTCTGGGCATAAGAATCCAACGGCTGTGGTAACCACTGAGGAGTCCCTCCCTTCTCCACCCTGGCTCCCAGTGTTCTTGCTCTCCTTTGCAACCTATGGCCAGAGTGATCTTTTAAACTCTGCTGCTTAAGAGCTAAACAGACACTGCTCCAAAGACATACAGATGACCAACAGACATGAGGAAAAATACTCATCACCACTTGTTATCAGGAAATACTAATCAAAATCACACATGAGAATGGCTCATATCAAAGTCAAGAAACAACAAGTGTTGGAAGAGGCAGAGAAAAAGGAGAGCTTGCACACTGTTATGGGAACATAGACTGCCCAGCCCTTATTCAAAATAGTATGCAGGTTTCCCAAAACAGTCAAAATAGATACACCGTATGATCCAGCAATTCTCCTAGTTACCCCAAGAATGCAAAACACCAATTCAAAGGGATATATGTTCACTGCAGCACTATTCATAACAGCGGAGTTATGGAAACAACCTAAATGCCCAACTACAGATGAGTGGATTACGAAGACGTAGAGTATAAATATAGAGTGGAATGTTACGCAGCTATACAAAATGAACTCTTGCTGTGTGCGACAATGTGGCTGGAACTGGAAGGGGATATGCTAAGTGAAGTAAGTCAGAAGGAGAAAGACAAATACTGGATGGTTTTACTCATATGTGGAATATAGAGAAACAAAACAAAGGTCAGACAAAAACAAACCAAAAACAAAGTCTAGAACTCTGACTATAAAAGCGAGGCTACCAGAGCGGAGAGGTAGGGTAGAGAGCACGTATGAAGGGGCTCAGTGGACCATAGTGGAGGCCAGTGGGTGCCTTGATGGTGGGCGTGGTGTGGTAACATACATCTGAAGAGGTGTGATCTTACACCATTCAGTCACATACAGTGCTGTAAACCAACATTATGCCTCAATACAAAATGAAAACAGAAAAATACTTTCCTGCTTAAATCCCTTCAGCAGTTTGTCACTGTAAAGTCCAAACTAACAGTGACAGCAAATCTAACACGACTGACCCCTGCCTTGTTTTCCACCTTCAGTTGAACACTGTTCTCCAACTTTGCCTTCTGTTAGTTCCGTGACTGTTTCACACTTCCTGCCATCTTGGGGCCTCTGCTTATGCTGCTCTGCTCGAAGAAATCTCTTCCTCCAACCCTGGGCATGGTAGTTTCCTCTCCACCCTTCAGTTAAACGTTTAAAAAGTTATCTCCTCAGAATCCTTCCCTGACTACTCTGTATAAAGTAGAATAACTACCTCCTGACTCTCTTACACACTTTAAAAAAAACATTTATCATGCTTTTTAAAATGTTCTTCTTCCCCATGAGACTAAAACTGAAGGACCAACCTACCTTGCCTACCACAGAGCCTATTTAGTATTATTTAATAAACACGAATGAATGAATGAGTCAGTCTCTGAGGAGTGAGATGCCAGCTCTAGGGAAAACTGACAGCCTCTACATGCAGGTGCCTGCCCCTAAAGCTACGCAGGGGAACATACCTGGAATGCCTAGAACAGTGGCTGGGCCCCAGAGTTACTCCTGCCGCTGCAGACACTGCTTCTGCGCTCGACAGCTCCTCGGAAGGAGCAGCAGAACTAGTGGCATCCATCTTCTGGAGCTCTGGAGGCTGAGGCTCTCCCCCTGCACTTCCAGGTGCTAAGGCTAGTGGGCGCTCCCTCTCGGGGTCTGAAGTAAAGGAGAGACTTGTGGCGCTTTCTTGCTCCTTGTCACGGGCATTTCCCAATGGGCTGTCGAGCTCAGCTGTCACTGGGCTGGCAGCAAGAGTCTCCTCACACTCAGAGTCAATGGTTACAGGGCCTGGAGGCTGAGGGGGAACTGAAGATGGGGGTCCTGGAACTTTGTGTGCGAGGATACAAGCCACTTCAGGTGGGGCATCTTTTGTCTGTGAGAGCACCTCTGCTTCTGAGGGCTCCTCTTTCCTTCCATTTTCATCAACCTGGGGAGAGGGGAGAGTCTGAGGAGGCGACGACACAGCTTCTTTGACTTCTTGCTCGGATGGCACCGCAGGTGGCTCCTGCTTCTCCCCCTTTGGGGGTACTGGAGACAGCCCAGAATTGGCAGAGGCTGACTGCTCCTGGGAGGGTCTCGGAGACTCCTCTTCTTCCTCCTCTTCATTGCTACCCTCTTCTTTCTCTCGATCACGCTGGTTTAACAGCTGAAGAGTCACCATCTGTTTAAAAGCCAAAGAGGAGGAAATGCTCACTGACAGGAAACAGCAGCCACTCCGAGTCCTGCTTACTACAACTGTCATCCAGTTCCAGATGACTCTGCTTCCTCTTCTCGTAGGAAGCTGCCCATATCAACCCAGTTAGGCACCCCAAGCCGCCTCATTACTGAACGGGCTCGAATGAGGCACTTTAACGAGACACCCAATCCCATGGAATCATCCGCTGAACCTTGATTGTACTCATGATGGTCCCCAAAACGGTCCTGCCGTCGTAAGACTCCTCCAGCTCAAACTCGCCCCGCAGGGACTGAAACACCTGGTTCATGATCTTCTTCACCTGCGCAAAGACGCAAGGGGAGAAAAACACCAAGCTGCATGCTGCCAAAAGCGAGTCATCAAGGGATGGATCTAAAAATTCCTGAGAGGGATCTGGAAGGCTAAGATGAAGCCCTGTTGGAACTACGCAAGACACAGCTGGTCATGGACTGAGACACCAAAGGCTGTCACAGTGGGGGGGGGCATTGTCGGGCAATGAGCAGCACGCTGACAGAAGCGCGCCCAAGGGCAAGGGAGCTGTGGTCTGAGTGCCCCAAACTACCTAAAGATGCTCCCTCCCACCCAGACCACCACGGAGCACCCCCACGGGCTAGGAGGATGCAGGTCCCCTCCCACTCCTCTCCTGAGATTCAGAGGCGCTTCGCTATATGCCAAGCCCCAGGATAGTGGCCTCTGGGTTTGCCACCAAAGCGATAGGCTCCCAAGGGCTAATTTTCACTTAAGTCAGACAAGTGGCGCACTGATAGACGTAAGGAAAAGCCTATCAACGCGATAAACTAGCCATGTGCTTTCTGAATGCTGCGGCGACAGGGTGGGCCCTGGGAATCTCTGCTCACCTTCTCTGAGGGGTCAGCAGCAGCAGCTTCAACCCCAGATCCCTGGAACTTGTTCTTCTCCAAGAGCTGTTCATTTTGCTCTGTCAGGGTTGTGATTTGGGCCTGGAGGCCTACACACTGCAGAACAAACAGACCGTGGCTGTGGCCTTGGGAACCTGGACTAGCAGGTGAAAATCAGGAAAGCCAAGAGGAGAGTCGTTCCAAGCACTGAGCGTTCACCTCATGGAGGTCTGTGGTGTCCACCTGCCCCATGCCTACCCCAGGCCTGCTGACTCAGACTTTTATTTCCTCCTCTCTCAGCCTCAACTCACATCACTTCCTCTTTCCCAAAAAGGTCAGCTGCCGTGTCCCTAATCAGGTCACGAATATAAAGAAAAGGAAGGGAGTTATAGTTTTAATCACAGACATGGACGTGGGATATTAGCAGCCACCTGGGAGGTTGTCTCCACCATCTGAGTCAAAGACTCAGGCCCCCCCACTGTGACAACTGGATACTTTAAGGGAAGAAACTGACCCCCAGGACTTTCCTCCCGGGACCCTCAGCATTCCTCATTCTCCCATTTCTATGCCAGAGGACCCCTCCGTGCCCTGCGCCCCATTCCATCCTCAGTGCCAGGATGTTCAATCCACATCTCCGGGTTACCAAAGTGACTTCTCCTTGTCTCTGCTCAAATGTCTCCTCCTTGAAGGGGTCCCTGCATCTGAAATACTTCCGCAACGCACAGCATTTCATGCTCATCTGTCTCCCTTTCTTGACAGTGAGGCTGCTGAAGGCATAGTTCTTTGTAAACCCTTTTCCTAATACAGTTTCTGGAACATACTGGCACTCAGCAAATATTTGCTTAATATATGAAAGATTAAATAATGGAAGATGTGTTCCAGAACACTAGTGTTGCTTTCTCTCGTTCTAGATCATTGACCTGTTGTCCCAATGAGCACGTGAAAGATTTCTGGTCAACGGGAATGCTGGCCGAGTATGGTTGTATTTTTTAACCCTCAACTTCTTTAGGGCTCAGAAGGACCCGCAAGACTCAAACCACTGCTGGTCTCATTAACTGGGCCCCCTCAGTGTTCTGGCTCGGGGAAACACCTGCCTTTGCCTGGAGCTGGAGCAGTCTCTGCTGATGGGCGTCCCTCTGGGCACATGCTTCCTGGTACTGCTGCAAGTGTTCGTCCTTGGCAGAGGCCAGCAGATGTTCGCATTTCGCTTCCCACTGGGTCTGCAGCTCTGCCTGAACTAGAGAGAGCTGCCAGGAGAAAGTAATGGTCAGATTCTGGGGGATCCAGTCACATCTCGGGGAGCCTGTCTTTCCTAAGGCCAACGAAATAAGCTAACAGCCCAGACTTAATAAGGAGAAACTGAAAGACTAAATTATTTTTAAGGTAAATGCATTTTTTTAATGGAAGTAAGACGCTGCCACTGGTTGTGTCAGGACTTCCAAAGTCACTGTTATCAGGCAAAGGTGTGACTGTCCAGTCGGGCCCCTGGAGGACAGGGTCATAACACCATCCTACTTTCCAGGATCCGGGCCCTAACCATTTGAGAGGTTCCAAAATTTATTTTTGTTAAAATTCCCAGAGGTAGGCCTCCCCGGTGGCGCAGCGGTTAAGCGCTGCGCTGTGGAGCTGTCGGCAGCGGCGATGCGAGTTCGACGCCCGGCCGGGGAGAATCCCACATGGCGCGGCAGACCTCTCCTGCCTCGCCCGGTGCTCCCCTCAGCAGTGTATTTCTGATCTGCCTGTTCTGCTCTCCGCTCTGTCTCTGGTGAACCCTCTCGCCGCCCCGCGCCTCTGGCCTGTACCCCAGCTTGTATGTATAAATAAAAAATAAATCTTTAAAAAATAATAATAATAAAATTCCCAGAGGTGATCAAATCAAGGACACCAGTTCATTCTAATTAAGTGGTCACAAACATGAATTTATGAACTTACAATGAGAAAAGGGGCTGTCCAACAGATGAGAGACCCAGTTGGATCAGCAGCTACCCCTGGCTTCCTTCGGGACCCAATAAACCCCTTCACGGACCCAGCCTGACAGGTGCTGTTGAGCTTGAGGACTTTGGTCTTACCGTGTTTGGAACTTTTTAATAAATATTTCCCCCCATGTTTTCCTCATAAATTTCACTAAATTTTAAAAAGGAAAAGAAGTTCTTTATTTGATTTCTGGCTCTTCTGCATCTGCCTGGATTGCTTTCTTATACTTTTCTCCAAAGTGAGAGCATCACCTATAAGACGTGTCATCCTAAAAGATGAGGGAGAAGTAGGAGCTTTCTCTCTGAGCACTTCCTGCCTCTCCTTCACTCCAAAGTGCCGCAGTTTCCCTTTACCTGCTCTGCAGCTGTTTGGTCTGTGGTCACCCGAGCCTTTTTCAAGAGCTGTCGCAGCTTGTCCAGCTCCTCCTGGTGTGACTTACGAATCTCATCTATCTCCTCCTCAGCCTGGCAGCGCTCCTGTGCTGACTTCTTTTTCCGTTCTGAGAGGTTCTGGGGAACAAAAGAACCATCATGAACTTAAGCTGTTTAATGGGGGATAAATGAGGGGGGGGTGGCAGTACTGACCTCAAATGGTCCTTACTTCATTTCTGCAAACTATTTTTAGTTTAATTTTCCCTTATATTCTTGGATATTGGGTGAGGAAAACTGTGACAAGAAGCAGCTTGTCTACCATGCTACTGAGAGATGGTGAACATCCTACTGGTGGGAGGGGATAGGGAAGAGGACACTTTCACATCCTACGTAGGAAAATGTATGTGCTGACTCTTTCACGGGGACCTGGCAGTCTCACAGAGACTTTCAAACCACAACGTCCCCAGATTACCATCTCTCTTGAGGAAGCAACGAACCACCTCATTCTTACTAGTACAACGTCCATGACATTAAAAAACAACAAACATGATCCAACTACTGTTAGAAATGACATCAGCATGTGTATTTGTGGTTTATACATGGAGAAATCAATTTGGAAGGATATTCATACATGTGTTAAAAAGTGCAAAGTACAAAGTAGGGCCTTCCTGGTGGCGCAGCGGTTGAGGGCTGTCTGTGGAGCCGTCGGCAGCGCGCGATGCGAGTTCGTCGCCCAGCCGGGGAGATTCCCACATGGTGCGGCAGACCTCTCCTGCCTCACCCACTGCTCCCCTCAGCAGTGTATTTCTGATCTGCCTGTTCTGCTCCCCACTCTGTCTCTGGTGAACCCTCTCGCCGCCCCACGCCTCTGGCCTGTACCCCAGCTTGTATGTATAAATAAATCTTTAAAAAAAAAAAAAAGAAGTACAAATATAAACAATGAATTAGAGAGGGAGAAAAAAAATTTTTATTTTTTACTTTATACTTGTCTGTCTTATTTGTCTTGGTTACAATGAACACACACTATTGTAATCTTTTAAAGCTTATTAAGCAGCTAATCCTGGCCATGTGGGGCCAGCAAGTAACTTTGGCTATGAAACTGACCTTTTCCAGAGACTCCTTCTCGGTCCGAAGGTCGGTCAGCTCCTCCTCCAGGGCTGTCACCTTGAGTTCCAGCTGTCTCCGGCTTTGCTTTTCACTTTTGAATTTGGACTGCACTTGCTCAGAGGTTTCTTGGAGCTCTGGGATTTAACAGCAGAGACACTGGGCTGCCGCGGGCCATATGGCATCCTAGCAGGTACTGCAAAGCTGCATCTCGCCACCTCCCAATCCTGCTGCAAGAGCAATTCTCACTTTTTCCACATCTCCTCACCGACCAGCAATAGGTTCATCAAAACATAAATTGTCACCCCACCTGCCTGCATTTATCCCGTAGAAAGACATGCTGTATTAGTGTCTACACATACAAAACGGAAAAGAAATGTTCCGAGCAGTCAGAGACCACCTTTGAGATATATCACCACTCACAAATGCCTTTCATCACCATCCTGAAACAGCAGACTGATCTTTGTTTAGAACTGGTCCAGGCCCTTTCCCACCGCCGGCGTAAGATATTCTCAGCTTTCTTGGCAGCTGGGACACTCTGCCACCGTTGACTTTCATCAAATTCCTTCTCTCAAATAAAGCTAAGAGGAACTTTTTTAAAAAGTGCAATGAATCCAAACTTTTTTGGAAAATGCTTGGTTCTCCTTGAGATAACTGTCATAGGGTACTGCAGAAAAGGGGACATCTGTATGACATTCAATCTAAGATCATTCCTCACGCATGCTGGATGCTGCTCTGAAAGGCAAGGGATCTGCCCTCAAGCTACCACTTGCCCAGCGGCCACCAGTGCATCTTAGCTCTGCTGACAGACAAGTGAACCTTGCTCCTTCCCAACTCTGCTGCTGCTCCAGCACACTTGTGCCTGCACACTAACACGCACGGGTCAGCAGGCTGGTCTGCACGGACCCTCTACTTGAGTCACGGTGTCTTGAGCACCATCTCTGTGCCAGGCACTGACCTAGCACAAATATGGAGGAAAGGACTTTACAGAGATGGCAAGACATCACCCTTACCCTTGGGGGCTTACATTCTAGAGGGGTTGCACTCTCAATGGTGCTAGTTAGTGGCTAACTGTCACATGGCCATAATAATGCAGCTAGAGGTAAAGGACTTTAAAGAAGATCAAATGTTCTAGAAAAAAACAGTTAAGTTCCTGAAAGAGGCTGACTTTGGAAAGAACGGAGGCAAATACTGGTGATGATGGGTACGCCGAGCTCAGAGAACAGCATGGATAAAAAGCAAGAGAAGCACTGAAGGACGCGCTGAAGTGGGAGTGGCCTGGGTGGTATTGGCCAACATACCACCCCCTCAGGGTGACCTGGGAAACAGAATGGAGATGAGTCAAGCAGGAGGGGCCCTGCGTGCCAGCTTTAGTAGCTGCAACCCAGACTCTAAGAAAGCGACCAGTACTACAGGAAGCAACTGCTGCTTAAACTTCCACTGTATCATGTATTACAGGAACACGTGAACTCTTCCAGGCCTATGAGGCCAACTGTAAGTACCAAAGATACTGACAGCAACACCAGCCTGAATAAAGCGAACTATGGCCATCCATCAACTCTAAATGAATATTCATCAGTCCCTTATGTCAAATGATCAGGTAGGTTTATCCTAGTCCACATTAATTTTCGGCTCAGATCTTCAGACACCTCATGAGGATTAGACCAAGTGGATTAAGAGAAAGGAAATAGCTTAATTCCTTAAGTTTAAATGGCAGAGCTCCCAGCCCCCGTTCACAGTGACTTACCTAAGAGCTCTGTCTGCAGCTTGGCGAGCTGGCCCCTGACGAGATCTGTCTCCTTCAAGCTCTCCGTCAGCTGCACCTGCAGCTCTGTTTCTTTCTTCTGGTGAGCGGTCATTTTCAGCTGCAGATGAGAGACCTGTGCAGTGGCTGCTGCTAACTCTTCTGTCACCTTCGCCTGGATAGCAGCAAGATAAGATGTCACTTTAACATCTATTGTTCTCTGTCTCTAAGGTTTGACCCAAGCTCACGTACTCTATGCTAAGTGACCTGGCCAGAAGGGGGCTAAGGCCGCTTTCAACCTGCATTAAACCAAAATCAAGCTTTTGAAATGTGCAAAGACTCTAATCAGGAATTCTCTTGCAGAAATTAGTCCTGAGGAAAATTTATGCAAGATGACAAAAGTTTTGCTATGAAGATATTCAAGGTAGCACTATTTATAGTTGCAAAAGAACATAAAAACAAAACACTAAAAAATGGGCCTAAGCAAATTAAGATAAACCTTCTGTGTGTGTAGCTATTAAGGTGATGTGAAAAAATACTTAGTGGTATGGGATACAGTCACACCCTATTGCTATCAAGTCATGTTGAAGATAATTCCACTTCTGCAAAACAAACACTTGTGGGAAGAAGAGAGTTTGAATGATATATAAATATTTTTAGCAGTAGTTAATGTAGATAGAAGAGCCACGGGTGCTTTATATACATATATATACACATTTTTTTGCTTGCAGTTTATATATACTTTTTTTGTTTTGCAAATGATTTTTCTGGGAAAAGATAATGTTTTCATTGTTCAAAAATTTAAAAGATATAAAGAAATAAGCAGTGAGAAGTCTTGCCCCTGCCCCTACCCCTACTCAAAAATTTAAAAGATATGAAGAAATAAGCAGTGAGAAGTCTTGTCTCTGCCCCTACCCCTACTCGTTACTTTCCCCACGCCCTACAGGGTTGACCAGGTGATAGTTTACTTTTCATCTTTACAATGATTATAGAAACACCAGAGTGATTCTCACTTCCCCCTTTCATATAGAAAAGGTGGCAAGCTATATACACTACCAGTACACGGAGATCTTCCTGTTTTAAAATATCGTGGTATCCTACCCTGTGAACGCTCCATAGTTTATTCTTTTACTGCAGGACACCTGGATTGTTTCCAGGCTCTTCCCATTACATAACACGACACCAACGCATAATCCTGACACCGTCATGTCACTTGTGTGCAGGTGTGTCTTCAGGAGGTTCCAGAGGCCTATCAGCTAATAAATGTGTCTGTGATTTTGCACATCAAATTACCCTCCATGAACCTTTCTATAGTCCTACCAGCTTCACCAGTGGCTGCCAACATTCTGGGTTTTTACCAATCTGGTGCATGAGAAATGGTATTCCTGCCAGTTTTTAATTTTACTATGATAAACATGTATTCTCTCATAAGGAAAAGATATTTTAAAGTATAGATTAGATGCCTTCCATAGCAGTCGACTTCTGAGCCGACAATTTCTCCCTGAGAGTACTGTACCACTAATAGTCTTATAATGTAAAAATAGGTCACATGAGAACAGCTTTAGGGGTTCCTGGAAGAATAGAGCTGCTAAGTAAGCACTTCAACTTCTTGAACTGCTCAATATATTTTACATGGTGCTCTGTAATAGCCAAACAGGAGCTAAACATTCCCAAATAACATCTGACGCAACCAAAATGACGACTGTGGAAAACCCCAGAGTGATATTCCAGGCATGAAGGGGGTTGGCAATGATGATAATTACAAGGATGACCAAAAAAAGGAATGGTAAACAAGTGACCAAACCACAATCAAAACAGGAGAAATGAGCACTCAGATGACAGGAGAGGCAGTAAGTGGTTGCCCTGCTGGTGACCAGTCTTGACTTTTGGACAGCAACGTCTTTATGGAGTTAGACTCAGAGAGAATCTCCCCTCCTGACACCTGATCAGGTCCTTCCCCAACTTCTGATATGTAAGTCTTTGGCCTGTCTTTAGCAAGAATTCTTATTAGGTCAGTTTAGCAAGACTCCCCCTACCTCTCAGTAACGTTTTAATCTGTGGATCCCCTCACCAGGCTCCTAGGCTATAAATCTCCCTGCCCACGGCATTTGGCGTTGAGCCCTATCTCTCTCCTATTGCAAGCTGAATAGTCTTCCTATTGATAAGTGTCAGAATGATTTTTTCTTTAATGGTATGTGACTTTGGAGTGAGCTCTGAGGTATTTATTTTTACTGTTGAGCAGCCTTTGGTTTTTACCCTTTAAACATAAAGGATAATGGCAGATGGGCCTCCCTGGTGGGGCAACGGGTTAAGCGCAGCACTATGAAGCTATGCAGAGCCACTGTGGCACAAGTTTGATAATCAGCCGGGGAGTTTCCCACATGGCGCAGCAGACCTCTCCTGTCTCGCCCGCTGCTCCCCTCCAGTGTGTTTCAGCCGATCTGCCTGTTCTGCTCCCCACTCTGTCTCTGGTGAACCCTCTCACCACCCCACACTTCTGGCCTGCACCCCAGCTTGTATGCATAAATAAATAAATCTTAAAAAAAAAAGGGTAGGGCCTCCCTGGTGGCGCAGAGGTTGAGCGTTGCGCTGTGGAGCTGTCGGCAGTGCATGATGGGAGTTCGACTCCCAGCCAGGGAGAATCCCACATGGCGCGGCAGACCTCTCCTGCCTTGCCCGCTGCTCCCCTCAGCAGTGTATTTCTGATCTGCCTGTTCTGCTCCCCGCTCTGTCTCTGGTGAACCCTCTCGCCGCCCCACGCCTCTGGCCTGTACCCCAGCTTGTATGTATAAATAAATAAATCTTTCAAAAAAAAAAAAGGGGTGGGCCTCCCTGGTGGCGCAGTGGTTGAGCACTGCGCTGTGGAGCTGTCGTCAGCGGTGACGCGAGTTCGATGCCTGGCCGGGGAGGGTTCCACATGGTGCGGCAGACCTCTCCTGCCTCGCCCGCTGCTCCCCTCAGCAGTGTATTTCTGATCTGCCTGTTCTGCTCCCTGCTCTGTCTCTGGTGAGCCCTCTCGCCGCCCCACACCTCTGGCCTGTGCCCCAGCTTGTATGTATAAATAAATCTTAAAAAAAATAAAATAATAAAATAAAAAGCAAAAAAAAAAAAAAAAGGGTAATGGCAGGTAGAAATTCTAGAAAGAAAAAGGATTTTCATCTGCCCCTAGTAGAATCAAAGTCTTATTCACTGTCCTGCCCCAACTGCCTAATGGAAACTGAACTAAAACAATGCTCAGTGCCTGCGTCTAGCCATGGCTGGGGAGTTCACGAGTATCACAGCAAGCGCCACTTCGTGAGCCTCACTGCAGCCAAGGGCACAGGAGAGGACACATTCCAGGGGAAAGGCTGCAGGGTGGATGGTGATTTTCTCACCAGAGGACAGCAAAGAGGAAGGTCACTCAAAAGCTACTTTTCCCCTTAGATCCTTAAGCTAGAAAAGCCCATTAGAGGGATGAAACATAATACTCTCAAACCAAACACACAGATGCAGGAGATGAATAACACTTTAACAATGGTTACCTTCCAGTGGGACGATCACTCAAAGGTTATGCTCATTATCTGTATTTTCTAAATTTTCTACAGTGAACAGATGAAACTTACGTAATCAGAAAAGCATGTGTGAACACACAGATATATATGCGTGTGTGTATGTCTGCATATTTATAACTTTTCTTCAAGAGATAAGGGTGTGCAGCATCAAGCAGAAAGTAAAGCACCAAAAGCCTACACAGTGGATGGGATGGTTCCCTGGTGTTCACTGGAATCAAATTCTGCTGTTGGCACGAGGGTTGAGAAAAATGACAAGAAGAACCAAGAATTGAGGAAAAATAAGTGAAGTAAGACTTCAAGTTAGAGGCAGGAAAATGGTACCAAAGAGAGATGGAAACTGACAAAAGAAAAAGAACATAGCTGACTGGAAGTGAGACTCTGAGCAAGTATTTTACTCTCTCTCGGTCTCAGTTTGCCCTTTGTAAAGTAAGAGGACTTGTAACAGCTCTTCCAATTTAACCATTTGCTGAAGTTTTGTGTAGAAACAAGAGTCCTGTCAGAGAAATATTTTCATTTACCAACTATTCATTGGGCACTTAACCATAACTTTCTAAACTATGTTTGAAGGCGGAGAGCTGCCTCCAGGGATGAAATGACCTTGACTGGCCTCTTTGAAGAGAAATATCAGGCAAGACTGTTGAGTAGCTAAAATCAAAATAAAAACGGGGAGAGTGCAGGCTTGAAAAGTTTCGCTGATTTAAAGGTGACCACATGAAGTACATGGTATTCTGTACCCAATCCCTCAAGAACAGTGGCACTCAGTAGATTCCCCAAACAGGTGTGGTAAAGAAAGCCCACTGCTTAGAACCTCGTGGGTGTTTGACAGATATCAGTTGTTAGCTGTTATTGTTATTACTACTGTTTTTGCATTTAAAAGAGGATCTGCCAGGTTCAATGGACTATATAAGCTATTCTGGAGTTAGACAAAATGAAATATCAATAAGCTAACTCAGAAGTGGGCAAGCACTGACCTGCAGGTCAAACTGACCTGCTGCTTGCTTTTATCAATGAAGTTTAAAAGGAACACACATACACAGATGCCACTGGTCCACGAGAGTCACATGGTGAATTTACTGAAAAAAACAGGTGTTCGAACACAAGAAACCACTGAGAAGAGCAGACTTCTCCCAGGCTGAGTATAAGAATCCAGGGGAGCCTTTTTAAAAATTCAGATTCAGGGCCTCTCAGCTAGATACACTCAAGAATCTCTGGAGGAGGAATTTAACAAAATGTATTTTTAATCAAGCTCCCCATGTGATTTTGAGGCAGTCAGACCTGTTTGAGAACCTCTGATCTAAAACAAGTGATAATTTTAGACCTGAATAGTAACTACCAAGCTGAACAATACATCTGCTGACCCTGTTATAGAATAAAGAAAGGAGAAACAGTAAAAAGGATAGTTAGTGGGAACTGGTGGACTAGCTCCAGGCAATGTCACAGGTTACTATTAGGAGACAGTCACAACAAGAGATGATGAAGAAAGCGAGTCAGAAGCAGGGGACAGAAGCAGAGAGAGAGCCGGACAGGGCTGTATAGTGTAGGGTACTGCCGACCTGATGATAAGGGGTCACAGGTATTCCTTGGCTGGATATACTGGCTGAAACAACACAGAGAACAATAGCATAAGACATAAGGAAGAAATCATATTGCCAGAATATGAGAAAGTGAGGAAACTCCACATATTATAAATATTCTGGTCAGCTTTTCACGTTTTCAAGAAAAACTCAAACAAAATATTAATTATTTCTTAACCTCTGAACAAAGCTAGAGGATAAGATGAAAGGGTCAGGATCTTCCAGGTAGCTGAGGGGCGGTAGCTCAAACAAGAAGGCGTCTATTCCGGATAAAAGGTGTCACTGGAGCAAGAACGGGAGTGGGATTCAGAATCAGTTGATCCCAAACCATGAGATCCTTCAGTCTTCCTAGAGGACTATAGAGACAGGTTAAAATTCCTAATTCTGAACTTACTGAAGTCGCAGTGTTACTTCAAAATGCTTTAGCAGACAGTACCTGAAAAAGCTTTAGTAGATACAGATGAAGGAGCAAACTAAACAATCTCAGATTTCACTAAAAACATACAAACATTGCAGAGTAGGAGTTTTCTGGTGATTTTGTCAACCAAATAACTTCAGTGTCTAGTAACTGTGTAGTTTTTACTTTAATTAAATACTAAGATCTGTGATTGTTTTGGGGTCAACTCATCGTAAAGCATACAATAAAATGGAAACCTGGACGGCAGATCTATTAAAATCTGTTGGAAGATGTCTAGTCTAGTTCTCTTCCCAATGATGGCAAAAAGTCTGCCGAGAAGCAGGTTGGTGAGTACACAGAGGAGCCCTCCTTAGCTCTACACATCCTGGCCTGGGTGCTTTTCTCCCCAGAGACTTTACCTTCTCTTGCTCAGCATGCAATACTCTTGCCTGTGTGTTTTCTGTGGCTGTTTGAAGTGAGTTGTTCCTCTTCTCCATCATCAGGTTACTCTGCTCAACGTATCTGTGAGATAAATAGGGGACACCACTTAGCACACACAGAGTGTGGGGCAGGCACAGCCCCACGCATCCATCCTTACAACACTGCTCTACACCTTCAGCAAAAAGTCTGAAAGTATTTTATTTTCCTTAGATTCATAATAATTGTGTTTGGAAGCAAATCTTGGGACAGAGGTGAAGGCTTTGAATTTGCAGTGTGAGAAGGAGAGGAATCGAAGGGTGGGTGGTAGAAAGGAATGAGAAAAAAGAAAATTAGAAAGACTGCAAGGAGGTGGCTTCCTTCCCCACTGCCACCCCCAAACATGGGAAAGAGACACCATAGCTGAGATATAATTTCTAAAGTAAAATTCTATACACTGTGACAATGTTCCACTGGCCGCTCCAAATCTTTGGAAGTATATAAAGAATTACAAAATTGGGTCTTACATGGCAATCAGATGTTCTGGTTGATAAAATTGTGCACACAGAAGAGGGAAGAGTTGGCACCACAGATTTTTAAGTATTAATACGACCTTTACAGATGAGAGAACCAGGGCCAGGAGAAATAAATAAAAAATGCCAAAGTACACAAAAAATGAGGCAAGCCAGAAATCAAACAGGTCTGACTTACATCACAGCCTGCTGAGTTCTTTTTACTGAAATGTCTCTCAGAAAAGCAATCATTCACGTGATAGTCAGGAAAAAGAAGCAATACAATACAAATAAAGTGCCCTAAATAAACATGTCCATTAACTTGGTCATTTTATCCATGCTAGCTAGTGCCCCGTACCTGTCATTACCTCTGATTTCGTTCAATTAGTTCACTAATCTTGTCATTTTGTTCTTCTATCCGACTGCTCTTCTCAAGGATTTCTTGCTTTAGTCTTTCATTTTCCTAAATCCAAAATATATAAGTTTAAAAGTGCCAGCTGAAGGGGAATTAATAGATGACACAGTTGTGTGTTTTAGATGAAAAACTAAACTAATAAAGGTCTAGATGGATAGAAGGCTACAACAACACATCAACTCATACTCAGTGGCCATAAATCACTATGCCCAATGGACTCAGCATCTTAATGCTTTAAAATGCAGCAAAATTCTAAAATATGGGGGCCTTCCCGGTGGCGCAGCGGTTGAGCGCTGTGCTGTGGAGCTGTTGGCAGCGGCGACTCAAGTTCGACGCCCGGCCGTGGAGAATCCCACATGGCGCGGCAGACCCCTCCTGCCTCTCCCGCTGCTCCCCTCAGCAGTGTATTTCTGATCTGCCTGGTCTGCTACCCTCTCTGTCTCTGGTGAACCCTCTCGCCACCCCACGCCTCTGGCCTGTACCCCAACTTGTATGTATAAATAAAAAATAAATCTTTAAAAAAAAAATTCTAAAATATGGTCAAAAAGAAACTTCTGGAACCGAAGCACAGGATACTGTATGGGGAACTGCCAGTCACTCTGGTCTACACAGTGAGAGTCACTTGAGCCAAATTAAGCAATAACAGATTGTCCAGAATTTCCTAACTCAGTGTTACATTTATCACACACTCTGCTTCTGGATAAAGGTCTGAAGGGTGGTGCAGTGGGGAGGCAGCCTGGGCAGACTTCCAGGTCTAGTGCTCTGTTCCCACACCCCTCACCTGAATAATTCGCTGGATGTTGCTCATAATCATGCTTGTTTCCATGGTCACTGACATACTAGGGATGAGCAGGGCATTGCCAGCACTGTGCTTCTGTAACTCGTCAACCTATGGAAGGGATGCCCAAAAGACCTCATGAGAAATCTTTAAAAAGAAAAACAGAATTTACCCAATATTTGACCACTCTTTTTGAGAGGGGTGATGAATTTTTGAGATTTTCTACTGTAAGCTCAAATTTTCTGCTAACTGGATCCCAAAATAACAACTAACCTTCTAGAAAAATAACTATTAAACACTATGACCATGGGAAATCAAGGAAAAATAGATCTATTACTTTGGTTGCCCCCTGTTTTGTTCCCCATCTGTACCCCCACTCTCCACATAGCCTGGACCCTGACTCAGTCACCTTAGTCATGAGATGATCCATTTTATCAGCCACTTTGCTTACTGCTATTCGAATTTCGGTGTTATGTTGCCGGGCTTCAGTCATGAGAAATGTAGCCATGTCACCAGATCCTAAACAGACATAAGTCAAAAAGAAACTTAGGAAACCGGAGCAGAGGATACCATATAGGGAAATGCCAGCAGCTCTTTCAGCAGAGGAAAGAAGGAAATTAACACTTCCAGATACTAGGAAGTGCTGTGGGTGATTCACACTGTCAGAAGATGAGGAGAAGGAGATAAAAGGGCCCCAAAATTAGTAATAACTGAGCTGTGCTTCTGCAAGATACAGCGAGGGCTATAGTCTGGTCCAAGGGCACCACTGTGCCCTGCCTTGGCCCTAGCAGCTCAGATTGCTTCCCATTTATCTGACTACATGCCAGGCATTGTACCAGGTGCCAGGAATAGAGCAAAGAATACAACACAGTTTCTGCTCTTGGCCAGCTCAGTCTGGTGGGGTGACTGATACATTAGCAGATCATTACAACAGAGTGTTTAAAGTTCCAAAAATGGACAAGGTACAAAAGGCACACAGAGAAAAGCAAGATTAACTCTTTGGTGACACAAATAGCAGTTGGGTGTCTGGGAGGTGAGACGGGAGGAATGGACACAATCAGGACAGGCTTCACAGAGGAGACAGATGACAGGTCTGATGGTTTCCCCCATGGAAGAGAAACAGGGCTTCCGGACAAAGGCTGCATTTGAGGAACCCTCAGCACTTTGGAAACACAAATTATGTGGTAGGGTATACTTGCTATTCCTACCACTGTCCTAATACCAAAGAGGATAAATGGGCAAAAGACAGCCTGCCAAACAAAAAGGCAGGCCCCCACCACAGCTGCTTCTGTTTATTTTGTCTTGTTTTGTTGTTTTGTTTTTACACAAGGCAACCACTTGTACTTGCAGACAAGATTTGTGAACTGCTTACAATAGTTTCCTATGGTCAAGGGTTTTCACGATGGAGGGCAGTAACTTCTCACTCTACCCTTTTGTAGTCTTTTACTTCTTTTATAAACACATTATTTTCACAGTTGAGCAAAATTGTTTAAAATAGCTTTCAGTTGCGATACGGAACACCCACCAGCAGTCATCTTGCTTTCTCCCAATTTCCTCCAGCCTTTCACTCATGTATTGTCTTTATAAACTCTAGCCACGCTGACAGACTAAAAGACTTGGCAGGAGACAATGCAAGAAACAAAACACAGAAAGCAGCATGAGAAGTTTGGGGGAGATGGCAAGTGTTCTAAAGTTGGATTGTGGTGAAGACTGTGCAAGTCTATAAACTTAAAGTCCTTAATCGTACACTTAACATGAGTGGGTCATATTTTATTTCCACAAAGCTGTTTTAAAAAGAAAAACAGGATAGAGAACTAATGGAATATAAATGAAAGAGACAGGAGGAAGGCGAGCACAGCAAGAGTGGAAGATGAGAGGCTAAGGGGATGGCTCCCTACCTTGAAAATGAGGTGACTGAGAGAGAGGCGCGGGGTACAGGGGCCGCACGGGCTGCAGCTGTGAGGCGGATGCCTGGGGATAATCATAGGCTGGCAAACCTGCATAGGGCTGAGACAACGCCATGTTACAGCTGGTTCATAAAACATTCATGTCTTTTCTGGGTTGTCTTTGATGAATAAAATGGATACCCTTAAGAGGATACTCAGCTTACTGAAGCTGGAAATGAATGCACTTGGAGCTCGGTACTAAGAAGTGCAATGGGAGAGTTACCTGCGTAACCTGGGGGGTACCTGGTCACTGAAGGTCCTACTCAAAAAGTGAGGGAAAGGGGTCTCAGGTTACTACCCAATCCTCTGGTGGAATGATTTAATTAAGTAGGTATTAAATTTTACTACTAAGCAAACTGCTGCATTTCCACTGAGGTAAAAGTGTTTGCTGAGATTTCAAACTAAAGCTGCCTGTTTCCAGAGGATACCTCTCCCTTGCTGGAATCTTGTATGCTTGTTTGGGTGACCAAAAGCTCTCAAAACCCTTGAACCGTGCTCACCTCAATTGTAAAACAAAAATACCAGTTTTCATGGTTGTTGGGTGGACTAAAGGAAGTGACATATATACCAATGTATATTTGGGTCTAGGATTACACAAAAATTATTTCATGTAAGTTAATGGTCATAGCATTCCCAGACCTAAATCATAGCAAATAGGACACTCAACTTTCAGACAGTGGTAAAACCTAAAACTAGATAGCAGAGCCCAGCTGTATTTCAAGCGTCTCCATCTTAACTCACAACCATTCTGCTGATTATAGTGCAGAATCTTAGCCCATCAGCTGTGTGAACACAGAAGAATACAGAAGACATGACTATAACCAGACAAGTGTGAGAAGAGGAGATAAGCACTGACTGGGCCTTTTCTATGTGCCAAGTCTCACACTAGGTGCTTTGCTTGTCCCTGCATTTAGTCTTTACAACAGCCTATAAGGTAAGTTATCCTTGGTTAAAAGATGGAAAAGGGGGACTCCTGGGGATGAAGGGACTAAAGTCTCAGGGCTATCAAGCTATCACCAGCATGCGTTTGACCCCTGGCTAGGGAGCTAACCCACATGGTGCAGCAGACCTCTCCTGTCTCGCCTGCTGCTCCCCTCAGCAGTGTATTTCAGTGGGTCTGCCTGTTCTGCTCCCCACTCTGTCTCTGTTGAATCCTCTCACCCCTTGCACCTCTGGTCTATATCCCAGTTCTTGTATGCATAAATCAAAAAAAAACAACTGGATTAAATGCTTTATTAAAAAAAGATGGAAAAGGGATGGTTCAGGAAGGAGAACAATTATAAACTCATTGGGAAAATGGTACTGTATGAATTGTGCAGAAAGAACAGAACCACAATAAATTATAGCTTAATAACTGGTATGGTTTTAAAGGTTACCTGAAAGGACTGGGTACTTCCAGATACAGCTGGGTGGGAATCGAGAGGTGTGATGGGCATTAAGGCAGCAGAGGGTGTTTGGAGACTGGAAACAGGTGTCTGAGGTGCTAAGACAAAGCAAAAAGTTGTCACTATTACCCATTCCTTGCATCTGGTAAAAGTCTGGACCAGCATCTTCACATCATCACACTCTAAACTTGACCAGTTTCCTCAGTTTCCTCAAACCAATTCTACTGGAGATCCCACACTGGGTCGGTCAGTGGGGTATTCGGGGGTGCATATGATTCAGTCCTGTGATCCCATGAGCTGACAGGAAGTACAGCACTACACCCAGGAAAATGACTCATTTGCTGAGTGCAGATTTCCAAAACTGACAATGCAATACAGTGAGCAGATCAACTACATCTCCACATCTGAAAATGGCCCACCCACAGACAAACAGACAAGTTTTACATACTAATTCAGTTCTCAGTACTAAAACAATGCAGCTTAACAATTTAAGGAACAGCAATGATAATGTTGGTGCTGACTTAATTCAAGGCCCCAGAGGCTCAGAGTATTCCTCTTACCTTGTGAGGTCATCTGTGGTAATACCGGATGGACTGGCTGAAGAGAGGGCTGGAGAGACGGAGTCGCTAGGGGCTGTCCGGCTCCTCGAAGAGCATTCACATCCTGAAACAGGCCCAAGCACCACTTTTGGTTACTAGGTAAATGAGTCCTTAATTGAAGCCTGAGGTTGGGTGTCCACCCGAAATCTGCTTACAGTGTGTTTAGGCAAAGAAGAGGAAGGAAAGGCAAGCAGAAAGGCAAGAGTTTTGGGTGAGGGTTATGGGAGGAGAACAATCAATTTTGTAAGACAGTAAGATTCCTCCTCCCTGCAAATCATAGCAAATGAAATTTCTTATGAAATATAGTTAATTTCCTCAAGCATTTTAAGTTGTTGATGCTTTGTTGTCTGAAGCAGCTACACTGACTGTTCTTCAGAATGCACCATTTTCCAGATCAGCAGCCACCTTAAGATGAACCCAATCTATTCCCACAGAAGAGAACACTCTTGCAGGGAATCAATTAGCCTTTCCTCTTCTGCTAAATAATCTCCAGGTATTGCAGGTACAAACAATCTCCAAGTGCCCTAGGTACAATAATCTCCAGGCTGTCAATTGAAAATCGGGTAAGAGCAGGATTCACTGCGCCTCATTACCATGCTGTTTTTGGATAATCTAGTTTTAGTGTTTTTCCCCCATTCCTTTTCAGAAAATCAAAGAGCTGTGCTCCCTACTGTTATTCTAAACCAAGTTATTCTACAAACATCTTTCAGATTCATAAAAGGAAAAGAAAATCTCTAGGCACAATATACATGGACTATAATCTGCTATGCTACAGTTCAAGGATTAAAATCTCTGACATTCCACTTTAGAAATTCCCCTTGCCCCCTGATACCTGCAGAACTGTACTATGCATTTCTGTGAAACTGATCTTTTTATTAAATGTCTTTTCTTTATGATTTAAATTATTCTATAATGAATAAGCAGCACTTAAATTTTTTATAAGAATTATCCAAATCTCATTTTCAGAAGCCAGATAAAAAATCCTATAACAAGTCCCAGAAATCCTATTCTCTCTTAAAATTTTAAATTAATAAACCCAAATAAATAGGGTTTCTCCAAGAATTAAAACAAAATCATGAAAAATAAAGCCTATCTTTCTCAAGAACATCACATTTGTTTTTTTATATCAAAGTGAAAGAATCTTAAAAATCAGTGTATTTTCAATTAAATTGCTAAAGGATGGTTTTATTTAATAAAGAGTGAACCAATGGGAGAAAAATTAAATCATAATTAAGCTACTCATAGCATATCCCAAATTCCTGATGAAGTTTTAGCTCTAAATATGAAAAATAATTTTAAGAATCAGATTTGCTTATAATAAAGCTCCTGCAGTTAAATCATACCCCATACAAAGTCTATATATTCTGCCAGTGTAATCTTTAGAAACGTCAGTGGGAAGGAAGACCAATAGTTCCCAAAAGGATCTCAACAGTCAATAAATATGAACTGAGCATCTTTATGGATTGAGCGTCATGTTGCCTAAAGAGTAATTTTTAGATACTGACAATAGTACCTAAAATTTAACTTCAACCTTCCCAGTTCTTGTGGTTGATGTACGGAATTGCTTCCTTATCTCCTAGTCACAGGAGAAATACATGTACCAATGCCACCATCCTGCATAGTTTTTTAACATAGGTTCTAAGTAACAATTCCCACCCAATTGTATCATTTTGAATCAAAGTTCTCTTAATAATGATTCTGGGTTAGAGGCAGGAAAAGAATAGTTCCAACAAAGGTACAGAAGACAGCAACATCTGCACTGTTTATTCTAACACAGCAAAGGGACATACTTCGGTTTCTGAATCATTGGAATCCAGCTGTGGTGGGAGGATGGGCAACATGGGCTGCCCCATTTTAGCCATACGAGAGATCAACTTGGCCTTGACTGTATCAGGATTCTGAAAAGAGAAAAAAGTCACAAAAATTACTGTAATCAGGTTCCTCATCTTCAATCAGCTCTATCCTTTTGGATCTTGGTTTAAATGCCATGCCATATACTCTAGAAAACGAGAATTAAAGATTTCTTGCCCTCAAGCATACATAGGTCATAACAATAAGTATAAGTAATTCCCTGTCGGTTTGGAAGGGACAAAGTGGCTTCATGTATGTTACTTCATTTCAATCAAGTCTCCTACCAGGTGTAATTATTCTCATTTTACAGATGAAAAACTAAAGTACAGATTAAAGAAGGGAAACATTTTAGATGATAGTACCTTTCTCAAAAGCCATTCCAAAAAGATTTGGGGAGAGAAAAAGGAGATCTTTGCTTTAAATTCAGGTTCACTTAACTCTGACTAAGCACTGACGCACACTAGCCACTGTGCCAGAAGCCCAGGCATCCACTAGCTGGTCCAAAGTGCAGCCTTCACTATAAAAGTGTTTCTCTTAATTGAGTAGAAGTGTGGTGTCATCTCTTCAACAAATATATAAAGCCAAAAACATAAACAAAAACCAACAAAGTCCAGCCTCAGAATAGAGAATACATACCCCTGAGGTTATACGTGATCTATTTGGTTTAGAAAGTTTCATAACCTCTACTTTTAAATTACTTTTAAGCTATCATAAACATAAGTCATTTAGCTTATTTACAGGGATTGAGAGTACTTTATCTACTAGAAGTACACATACTGCGACTGGATGCTCGTATTTTCTGAGCCAATGGAGACACACATCAAAATCATTTGAGTTTATCAAAAGGACACATGAAATGTTGAGATCCAGAGACAAAAAAATATATAAGGAAGATAAGCTTGCTTTTTTTTCTTTTTAAACATTATTTATTTTTGTGTAGAAGAACTGGGCTATGGGCCAGAAGTACAGAGGGGAGAGAGGATTCACCAGAGACAGTGGGAAGCAGAGGGCAAGAAAGGAGAGGTCTGCTGCACCAAAAATGGTTAGCTCCCTGGCCGGGGATCGAACTCAGGCCACAGCAGTGATAGCACTGAGACTTAACCCATAGGCCGTCAGGGAGGCCTAGGAAGCTAAGCTTTCTACACACTAACACATAAAGATATTGCTACATATATTGCAATATGTAAATGTACAAGTTACATTATTACAGAGCATACTACTTAAATAAAATAGACCTTCACGTTTGCTTGTATCTGCATAAAGAAACACTGAAAGAATATACATAAGAAATGAATATAAGTTGTAGCACCTAAGGGGGAGTGAGATGAACAGGGTGGACAGGGACAAGGTAGAAATGAGTATTCTCGAGGTATATCTTGCTATCCGGATTCAGTTAAAAAACAATGTAAAAGAAAATAAATGTTGGAAACAACTAGTCTATCAGAAGTTACTTGAAGCTTAGAAATGAACAGCTATGTCTAGAGAGTACAAGAGAACCAACCCTGTCATTTTTGTGGTTGTTTGAAGATCTGAGATTATAAATGATTTTCAATTTTTTGTTTTGATTCTTTGCCTTAATGTTCTGGGCTTGAAGATCACTTTTTATACATAGCAGATCAATTATTTGACTAGGAAGTTGTTCTTCAGGTTGAATACAAATAAGTACTAGGGTTGGGGAGAAAATAATCATCAATTTCACTCCAGCGAAATTTCAGAGAAGTTAATTTTCTCAAGGCCACCTGCTTATAAGAATACAGGCACGTACCCACGTCCACCCATGCAGAAGCCTAAGCTAATTTGTGCTGACTTCCAAGGAATAGGAAATGATCGAAGACTGATTTCTACCCTAACCCATTAGTTCTCAGATTTTTCCCCCTCTAACCTACCATACCAGAAGCTTATGAAACCATCTCAAAAAACTGGAGATGAAGAAGACAGACTCACATACTCACTGTATTTACTGTGAGCTGTTCACTGAGGGAGTTAGATTTGGTACGAAGAGCTGGCTCCCTGGAAAGCAAAGATACACCCTGAGATGAAAACAATCCATAATCACGTTGTTCAGGTTATACTTTTTAATCGTTTATAAAAGTTTGCCAATTCAGTGGCTGTGTAACGGTATTTTAACTTTTCCTAAATTTGTATAATCCTTGACTACTAGTGGAAATTGTTTTTCATCTAAATGCTTATTATTCAGGCATTTTCCCTTGGATACATATTTTGCATTTATGCCCTCTGCTTAACTTTTTACCAGAGTGTGGCAGATAGTCTAAATAACTGAGGTAGAAGTTTTATAGTCTATGAATATTAATCCTTTAACTAGGATTAGTCTCATAGAAGAAAAATCTAATAGAAAAATCTAATGGAATGAAGGAAATGAGGGAAATATTTCTATTTTTCCCAGTTATTTAAAATTAGTTTACAACTACACTGCATTTTTGAAACCCTCTAGGAATCTCTTTCATGGGGAATAAAAGAGCCTGACACGGGACTCCCTGATGGCACAGCAGTTAAGCGCTGTGCTGTGGAGGTGTCGCAGCGGGCAGCGGAGACGCGAGTTAGACACCCGGCGGGGGAGATTCCCACATGGCGCTGCGGACCTCTCCTGCCTCACCCGCTGCTCCCCTCAGCAGTGTATTTCAGTCAGTCTGCCTGTTCTGCTCCCCACTCTGTCTCTAGTGAACCCTCTCGCCGCCCCACACCTTTGGCTATACCCCAGCCTGTATGCAAAGATAAAATACAAATCTTAAAAAAAAAAAAAAAAAAAAAGAGCCTGACACAAGTCAGCATCTTACCCTGATCTGAGAGGCCCGGATGTGGGAGGTGACACAGCAGGATCAGCAGGGAGGTAGTCGGCGCTCGGGACAGGAGAAGGGGCCGCAGAATCCTGGGAACTGACACTGTGCCCATCAGAGGCAGAGTCTCTAGCAAACTTCACCTGGGAAATGAACATGAATACAGTGATAGAATAAATTTGTAGCCATGGAATTACTAAGTCAAAAGGTGTGTACATTTGGTAGGAATCACCATTTTACAGACCAAATAAAAAGTTAGTGCAGAGACTTTATTTGCTCATTCACAACAACTAAAGACTCTGAATAGAGCCAGGAAGGACATAAACCTTGGGCCTTAGCTTCCAAAGCTGTTGTTCTTTCCAACTATAACATTTCTACTTAAAAACAAACAAAGCAACAATTATGTCTTCAGACCTGGTTGTCATACATTTACTTACTCATTATTTATTTATTCATTATACTGAACTAGCTAAAAGGACTCACTAAAATACAACACACAGCACAATTTCACTCACCCGCCTAATCTCCACCATAAACACCAGGACCGAGTGTGTTGATGGAGTCCATCCTATTACCCCCTCGGAGCCTCCAGCATAGGCTGGAGGGATGATAAGTAGCCGCTTTCCTCCTTTTTGCATGCCCAACATTCCATCCTCCCAGCCCTTTAGGAATCAGAGAAGGGAAAATCTCATCAGATACAAACTCCTTGCAAGACAAACCAAAGTATAGGATCATCAGGTTTCTTTCATACACTTTCAGCTTTGGACCTCTGAAGGGAGATTAAGTTCAACTCTCCCACCTCCACTAATTACAATATCTAGAACACTGCATTTAAATTCATTGTAAAAGTAGGCACAACTAGGGTGGTCGGAATATACTTATCTTAGATATTAAGAGAAATCAGGGGTTGGGGGAAATAGAAGAATGGCATTAAAACAAAATAAAAGTTACCATTTTCTAAAACACATTTTCCCAAGTGGCAAATGCTTTACTTGCATTTGTTGCTTAATCCCAAAATAACCGCATAAGGTTAACAGCATTACCCCCACTTTAGAGATGAGAAAACTGAGGCTGGGGAGGTTAGGTAACCAGCCCAAGATCACACAGTTAGTAACTTGTTAAGTCAGGACTCAACACTACAACTAGCCCTAATTGCTATGGTCAATAGAAAAAAGCCTCCAAATGACTCTGGGAAAAGTGAGTCACAACCAAAGGCACAGTGAAAACCTTTATGCCTCATGGATGAACGAGCACTTCACAGTGCATCAATGCGTGCTCAATGACACCCCACATATGTAAAATACTCTATATTTTACAAGATACTCACACAGTTGAGAGAGAAAAAATTCCCAGGACCTGAACCCAGAAACTTCATCTCCAATCCCAATGTTCCTCCTGCTATGCCTCCCACAAAGTTTGGGAAATGCTGATTCAATGTACACCAATCAGGTGAGAAGAACCTACTGTGATAAGACTTCTAGAAGAATCTGTATCACCTCTTCCCCTAACAGGCTATAGGAAGGAGAAAATTTCATCAAAGTCACGGGAGAAAATACAAGGGTAGGGCCTAGAGAAAAGAAATGCACCCATCTTCAATACATTATCTGATAAGTAAAAATCTCCCAGATGCATTTTTCTCCCCAATCTTTTAACCAAAGCTTCTAGACTCTCAATGGATATACTCAGGTTGGAATTTTCATAAAGTTTAATCTAAATTAAGCCTATGACAACCAATAAACCCATAAGAACACCTTTAAGCCTCTACCTTGATGACTTTTCCTGATCCTAATTTCAGACGAAGCAACTTATCTTTGTTAGCAGTAGAATCAAAAACCTGCAATTGGATCAAAGTAAATAAGGTCAGCCAATTTAAAAAATAATATTAATAATCATTATCACTGTCAGTATTCTACATACCAGCATAGTACTTTGGGCATAAAGAATGTCAGACACACTAGGAAAATAGTTCTTAAAAAGCCTGAAAAGACAGGACGCCATTGAGGCTAAAGGGAGTTAGATACTCTAAGGCAATGATTTCCCAAGTTTGGGAAAAAAGAGAAAGTTCTACCATGTATTCATGAAAGCATTTTTTTAATCTATAAAGAATTTTAAAATAAATTATCTCATTTTAAGTTGACAACAATCCTGCTAAGTAGCAGAGTAAGGACCTCTAGCCTCCATTCACAGATGAGAAAAAATAACTGATAGTTTAAATGACTAGACATGGTAAAGGATAAAACTGGGACTTGAAACCAAATTTTTTTCAAAATTCTTTCTATCATCACACTACCTTTGAATGCTTAGTCATATTAAAACATAATTAACCCAATCTATTTATAGTATCTTCTACATGAAAAACAGAGAATCAACTGTGAGAAAGGTCTAAAAATAAGTGTTAATCCCACAAGAACATATACAAGTCTGACAAGACATACACATACACAGTTTTGAAAAGTAATACTTGGGAAACTAGTTTTCATTTTCTATAAATAGAAGAAACAAAAGGTACCGAGCAGATCTTACACATTGGCCTTTCATGAGTATGAGCCCCAAAGCGGTCTTAGTGACGAAAGCTGGGCTCCTACAAGATTCCTGTTGAACAACAGCAGGCATTCACAGTAGTACCTGAGATTTGAATAGCCTTTGTGCTTCATGAATTATGAAAGAACCTGCAGAGTACACTTTCTTACCTGGCCCAGCACGTGGTTCTGAAGGAACCAGCCGGTATAGGCCACTTCCAGGGAATCTCCAACTTCCACAGCAGGGCCTTCTGTTACAATAAGGTCCTGGGAGAGCACTACGTCCAGGGAAGACGTGCTATTACACTTGGCAATGCACACCTGCAAGACAAAATTGAAGCCACATATACTTAGTTTAAACTCATTAAGCATTCACCCTACTATTGCTAATGTTCTCTACCAAACAGTCACATCCACTAACAAACCAGATTACAAATTTAGAATTAAGCATTTTCAAAGTCAGTAATCTTGCCAGGAATCAAGGTGCTTAATGAAGAGTATGGCTTTGGAGTCAGACTGTCTGGATTCAGATCAGGCCCTGCCACTTATTCACTTGTGACTTCAGCCAAATAACTTAAAATCTGTGAACCTAATTTCATAGAGGGGTTTTAGAAAACAGAACAATCTGTACATCTGCCAGGGTAGTTATGAAGATGGAGTTAATATAAACAGACTTGGCACAGTGCCTGGCAGGTAACAGTAAGTACACAATAAATGTTAACTAGCATCATGATACTGATTTACAGATTCTTTGTTTGGGAAAGAAAAATGAGCTTCTAAAAAATTTCAAAAGGCATTTCTGCATAGAAAAAAAGAAGCATGTTAACCCTGGTTACTCTGGGTAGAAAGATTATGATTTTTTTAATGCTTTTCTAAATTTTCTACAATGATCCCACAGTAATTTTTTTAAAAGTTATTTTAGAACACCATTTTTTTTAAGTCCGTTTTCATTTATTCTTTAAGACAATTTATGTAGTGGTAAAGTATCTTATTTTTTTTAAAGATTTATTATGCATACAAGCTGGGTTGGAGCCGAGAGGTGTGTGTGTGTGTGAGAGGACTCATCAGAGACAGAGTGGGGAGCAGAACAGGCAGATCTACTGAAGTACACTACTGAGGGGAGCAGCGGGCGAGGCAGAAGAGGTCTGCTGCACCATGTGGGAAGCTCCCTGGCTGGGCATCTAACTCGTGCTGTAGAGGCTCTGGATAGCTTCATACTGCTGTGACTTAACCTGCTGCACCACCAAGGAGGCCCTTGGTAAAGTATTTTAAAAATAAGTTTACACTTCCTTTTTTTCTGTTAGTCTCACTTTGAAGCAATTTCAGCATTACCCTTATTTCCCTGAAATACAACAAGTTTAAGCGACCAATTTAGTGGGTTTTTAATACGTCACTAACAAAATACAGCTGTTTGAGTTTTCCATACATTTTCAAAAATCACAGAAATCTATACATATGTTCAGCTTTTCCAAGGTAGATTAAGATGGTATTACCTGTTTGTTAAATTCCACAGCAGCCTTTTCTGACTCAAACATGATGGACCAGTTCTGTCTGTGATCATCATAAAAGGTGCTATAGTTATTGGGCCGGACCTGGAGACAGGGGAGAAGTTGGGATGACTTAACCACAGGCACCATAGCAGGTAGATATGCCTAAACTCACAGAGAAGGGCCTTGCCTGGACTGGAGCCAAAGAGAGATTCCCTCCCACCCTCTACCAACAAACTCTTAATCCACATTCCAGGAAGGTAGTCAAAGCCTTTTTGGAGGCTCTGTTAAGACAGCCACATGGCAACCCAGGGCTGAAGCAGCAGATCTAATTCCCACGATAAACCTATCTCAAAGGAGCAAAGGATTCTAATATGGGAAATCTTACCATTAGTTCAAAGTTCAGATGAATCTTGGCAACAGTAACTGGCTGTTGTTGACTGATATAGAGAAGAATCCGATACTGTACTCAAGTAAAAATGAGCAGGAAAAAAAAGAGAACAAAAACTTAAAAGGCAGTGCAAACTTAGTACTAAGATGTTAGGGGTTGTGCTCCACACACGCGTAAAACTCAAAACTCAGTTCATCCCTGAGAGCTTGGGCTTTAATTGGTATCTTTTCAGTATCCATTTTAATCTCTTCTCATTTTAGCTTTAGTCTTTAATTGTAATTAGCAATGTCTTCATTTTGTTGGTGAATAAATAAGGAGTAAGTGAGAGATATACAAATGGCCAACAAACACGCTAAAAGGTGCTCAATACCATTAGTCATTAGGGTAATGAAATTAAAACCACAATAAGGTACCACTTCACACTTACTAGGTTGGCAATAATTTAAAAAAGGGGGGAAGGTGGATAATGAAATGTTGGCAAAGATGTAAAGAATTGGAACACCAATTGTGGGAAAGTAATGAAGACCACAAAAATTTCTCTTAGCTTTTTTGGCACAGTCCTTGAACTTCTACACCATGAAGGGGAGGGAGGATTTTGTGGGTAAATGTCCCCCGGGGGAAAACTGATCTTCTGTTTGAAGCTCCTCTAGGTTTCTCCCCTATAAGTCTCTGCTTGCGCCACACATGATGCTTGGTTTACTCCTACGCATTACCAAGTTCAAGGGTAGGAAATAGCTCACTGGCTCTTCCCTCAATGAAATTTTAGTTCACCTAGTCCCCATTTCCACAACTGTCAATTGAATCTTAAAATATAATTTTCACAATTTATTTGTACAAGCCCCAATACTAGATTTGTCAAATCTTAATGAACCATTATAAATCTGAGTAATAACCACTGATAGTTGCTAACATAACAAAATGAGAGATACCCATATTATTTACTTCTGGAAGGAAAATGAAAGATTTTTTTTTAAAGATTTATTTATGCATACAAGAGCTGAGGTGCAGGCCAGAGGTTTGGAATGGTGGGGTGAGAGGATTCACCAGAGACAGAGTGGGGAGTAGAACAGGCCAACTGACTGAAATTCACTGCTGAGAGGAGTAGTGGGCGAGACAGGAGAGGTCTGCTGCGCCATGTGGGAAAGTCCTTGGCCGGGGTTCAAACTCATGCGGCAGTGGCTGCAACTGCGAGAGCTTCTTAGTGCTGAGACTTAACCCCTTGCGCCACCAGAGAGGCCCAGAAAATGAAAGATTTAAGAGACAGAGTGACCAATTGCATCATATGGATTGACACAAATTGTGAAAAAAAAAAGTGTTTAATCAGGGAAATTAGAACACTAGTAGTAAATAAGATTAAAGAAGTATTGAGGGTTTTTTTCTATGTGATCTCAGCATAATGGTTATGTTAAATATTATCTTTCAGAAATAAATGCTGAGATATTTACAGCTAAGATTGTGCGCTAGAGTTTAATCAAAATAATCTGAGTAGCAGAAGAAGACAGGCTGGAGTTCACATGAAGAGAACCTAGTGATGGATACTTGAGGGTTCATTATTCTAGTCTTACTATTTTTGTTTCCAATTTTCCATAATTAAGTCTTCTGTTTATTTGTTTGAATACGAATGAGCGCTGTCTACCATATTACAGCCTGGACAATCAGCTTATTTCTGTGACTCAGAGTATCTGAGGAGCATAAACTTCATGGTCTCTGGACTCTGAAATTCTATATAGTGATTCCAACAATGTTCCAAACCTCATGGAATAGAATTTGAAGCAAGATTCCCATATAAGGAAATCAGTCTTGGTGCTTCTAGCCACATCTTTTTGACCTAAAGCACATTACACCTTGTGATCAACTTCTTGTCTTAGAATCAAACTTCCAAAAGATAAACACTGGTCATTAAGGCAAGCACAAAGACTTTATGCTTTCAGTAGTGTAGTAAATCTCATTCACTACCTAAGAAATGATTGTCCTTGGTAAATGGTTTACTCTAAAATTCTCCAGATTCTTAAGCTAGGTCCTTATCACAAAGATCAAACTTAAGATATTTTGAGTCCCTGGACATTTTAATGCACAATAGAAAAAAGCAGTTTCAAGTGTTACTATATACCTTATATTAAAAATTCACATTCAATGCAATCGTTTCAATCCTCTGATACATGAGACATTGGGCAAGCCAAATAAAAACCAGCTCATAGATATGATTTGGGACACTTGAATATACGTGAGACAAAGGGCCAATTCTCACCTCTCTGGCTGTGTGATTCCCCAGGACTGCAGCACCAAACTTGCCCTGCTTTAAATATTGGCCATTTGTGCTTGAGAAGCAAGAAAAAAAAACACATTTTAATACTCCCATAAATTAAAACAGAACCAGCTTTCTTTTCTGATATGTAGAAGTGGGGAAGCTAGTTGTTTAGCCTTGAGAAAAGAACAGAGGTGCGCAGTTGATGATTTAAAGCTCTTACACTTCTTTATTCTTTAAACATCTATTGTCATATCTCAAGTAAGTAGCTTTCTTTGAGCACTTAAAAAGGCGGGAGTTGAAGGACAAGAACTTCCTATCCTAGGGGAAGATGATAATGGCTCCTCAAAATTTTATGTGCAGAACTGTGAATAACTGAAATGCTAAAAAGCATTACTGATACTTGTCTATGAAAGGACCACGGAGTAGCCATTTTGCTAAGAACAAAGGCTTCCTGAAAAAAGGATATGAGTGTCTTATCCACCCCCAACCTCAGAAGGCATTCCTTCTCCACTACTTACTATCGATAAGCATGGACTGCTGTTGCAACCAGTACAATGGAAGTGCCTGCTGTGGAGGGTGTGGTTTTCGGTGTAGCCTGATTTCCTGAAGATGAAGAAAAGAAAGCTGTCATTCACTTTGTGCTTCAAGCTGACTTCTAACCATTAAACCAGCTTCAAAATTCCTCTTGTGCCTTAGTGATAAACAATTTCTTGATCATTATTGGTCATTAGAGCCAGCAGTCACTATGGCCTTGCCTAGGAAGAGGACACGAGGCAACCAAAACCTTGCTTCAAAAGTATCATTTTTTTGGTATTGTTAAAGAGAAGACAACAGGTCCTAAAATGGAGTTTTTCATGCTAAGCCCTTCTGCCACACCACCCCTAATCCTCCTCACCAAACTGAGATTTAGCCTAATTAGTTTTGGCTCCCCCACAGATGGAATGTTAAACCAATCAGGAATTGTCTTATCAGTAGTTGGGTAAAGTGCCTGATAGACCCCGCCTTCCCCTGAAGGAAAGGAGCCTTGCAATAATCAGTCTCCTCCCCATTTTTTAATAAGATTTATTTATGCGTACAAGCTGGGGTGTGGGGCAGAGGTGTTGGGTGGTGAGAGGATTCACCAGAGGCAGAGTGGGGAGGAGCAGAACAGGCAGACTGACTTAAGTACATACACTACCTAGGGGAGCAGCGGGCGAGGCAGGAGAAGTCTGCTGCGCCATGTGGGAACCTCCCTGGCCGGTATCGAACTCATGTTATAATGGCTCTGGATAGCTTCATAGTGCTGCACTTAACCCGTTCCACCACCAGGGAGGCCCTCAGTCCTCTCTTTTGCCTAGTGTCTCTCATTTCCTACCCCTTCCGCCTACAAGGGGTCCACTTTGTACAGCTCCTCAGAGCTCCTTGCTATCTGCTACATGGGGATGTTGCAGATTTGTAAATCGTTGAAAACCAAAGAGCTATTAAAAACTCTGTTGAATTTTGGCTTTTAACAGTATAATTTTTTTTCTGATAACAGACTACATATACATGGTAGAAAACTTAAAAAATGACCATACATTCATCATCCAAAAATAAATGTTAGCAATTTGCTGTATTCATTCCTTTTCCTATCACATATACTTTGCAGTTTTTATCTTTTTTATAATCTGACAACCTCTTTTTCTAATTTACTATAAGCATCTCCTTATACGCTACAAAATAGTCTCCAAAACAAAGACAATATAGCCCTAAAAATGTTTTTCAGTGTCTACAGAAAATAGTATAACTCTACCAATGTATCCAATTTCCTTCTTTTTTTTTTTTTTAAGATTTTATTTATACAAGCTGGGGTACAGGCCAGAGGCGTGGGGCAGCGAGAGGGTTCACCAGAGACAGAGTGGGAAGCAGAACAGGCAGATCAGAAATACACTGCTGAGGAGAGCAGCGGGCGAGCAAGGAGAGGTCTGCCGCACCATGTGTGATTCTCCCGGGCTGGGCATCGAACCCGCATTGCGCGCTGCCTACAGCTCCACAGCGCAGAGCTCGACCGCTGCGCCACCAGGGAGGCCCCCAATTTCCTTCAGTCTGACACTTACTTATTATTTTTTTTAAAAGATTTATTCATGCATACAAGAGCTGGGTGTAGGCCAGAGATGTGGGGGTGGTAAGAGGATTCACCAGAGACAGAGTGGGGAGCAGAAGAGGCAGATCTACTGAAATACAATGCTGAGAGGAGCAGCAGGTGAGGCAGGAGAGGTCTGCTGTGCCATGTGGGTCAGCTCCCTGGCCAGGGATTGAACATGTGTTGCAGTGACTGTGGGGATAACTTCACAGAGCTGAGACTTAACCCCCTGTGCCATCAGGGAGGTCCTGACACTTCTTATGATGAAATTTAGGTGAGGGGGTTTGGTGCATGTGGTTCTTGGGTCCCTCTGAGAAACAATTCAGCAGATGTTCCCATTCATCAGTACAGAGCAAGTTTATTGGGGAAAGGAAAAAAAGGAAAGATGCCTGCATAGACACAGATGGGCAGTTTTAAGTAACAAGAACTGCATTTTGCCAGGGCAACGCGTGTTATGTTTTTTGATGGAATTATTATGGAAATTATTGCCTTGGGGTCAGATTGGGTTGGTCTTCTAAGATCAATAGTCCTCTCTGCCCCACCTGTGGCTGATAATCTTTTCTGACCCCACCTTAGATTCTTGGATACTTCCATCACTAGGTTTAATCCAATTTCATTAATCATCCCTACCCCCACCTCTGGTGTTTGTCCTTGAGACCTCCAGACTAAACTTTTCTATTCTAAGTTTCCATCACTTAGACTGCTTTTAGTTTTTCTTTATTATAAATAATGCCATACTGAACATCTTTAAAAACACATTTTTGTGTGTAACTCTAATTTCTTAGAATAAATTCCTAATAATGGAATTATGGGATAAAGGGGCATAAAAAGCTTTAATCGTTGGTCCAAATGTCTTTGAGAAAAGTCATTCCTGTTTACACTCCCACCTGCAGTGAGTGTGCCTGCTGTTACATCCCTGAGGACAAGCTGACAGCTACCTTTTGAAATCCTCAAAAGTGTGATAGAGGCAGTAGGGAAAAGAGGAAAGCCATGTCTTTTTTTTTTTCCATTTGCATTTCTTAATTACAGGAAAGCAGAAATTTAACGTTTTCAATAGATTTGTATTGGGCATTTTTTTTTTTTATAGTTGTAAAGACTTGCCCATTTCTATGGGCAAGTTTATTTGCCTAGCTTGGTGTTCTTAGTTTTATTATGTTGTAAAATCTACAACATAGTTCTTATTTTATTGTATTATTAACCTATCATTCACATGTCTGTTTAACTTTGGGGGTACATTTTCATACCTCTATATGTACACATGCTCCACTCACCCTGCACCAAAATTCCCATACAATATCCTATCTCCTTCCTTCCCCACCCTGTCTTGACTCCCCTCATTCCCTCTGGTAACCAGTGTAGTTTTCAGAGTCTAAGAATAGCTTTTGCTGTGCTTTACCAGTAGGTGTTCTTTGGTTATATTCCACATACAAGTGAAACTGTACCTGTCTTCACTTTTTGACTTATTTCACTAAGTATAATCTCTTAGAAGATGCACCCATTTTGTTCCAAAAGGCACTGTTTATCATTTTTAATACCTGAGTAGTATTCCATTAAGAATATACTCCACAGTTTCTTTTTTTTTTTTGTAAAGATTTATTAATTCAGGCATACAAGCTGGGGTGTAAGCCAGAGGTGTGGGGTGGTGAGAGGATTCACCAGAGACAGTGAGGAACAGAAAAGGAAGATCAACTGAAGTACACTGCTGAGGGGAGCAGCGGGCAAGGCAGGAGAGATCTGCCATGTGGGAATCTCCCTGGTCGGGTATCGAACTCATGCTGCAATGGCTCTGGATAGCTTCATAGAGCCGTGCTTAACCCGTTGCGCCACCAAGGAGGCCATACTCCACAGTTTCTTTATCAGTTGTCTGTTGGCCGGGCATTTAGGTGGTGAAGCAGGAAGTTGCTAAGTCTGCTGCTTGGATTCTGCTGCTTACTGGAGCGGAAAGTTCCTTGGTGTGCGGTTTGCCCACAGTAGTAGCTATGGCTACCTTGACACCCTTCCCAAACAATGACGTTTATGATAAATAGGGTGACAGGCTTCCTCATACAGACTGTATAAAACCTTACCACTCCTGTTATTTGGGGCTCAGACTTTTGGGAGCTATCACACTGGGCCTGCGGGTGTGACAAATATCTCTCTCTCCACCTCACTGAGTGCTGCCTAAGTCTCTGGAAAGTTGCAGTAACAGTGGCAGAAGTCTCAAGTCAAAATGCAGTATTTCTGTGGTATGCCTATACAATAAAACTTTTCTCCTAGAAAGTCACTGATGGCAGAACAAAAGTAACCAAGGCCAGAGCTTGGTTATCAGGACAAGTCTGGGACACCGAGAAAAACTGTTGTCTCCCTGAGGTGAGCCTAGCATCCTCCCTCATGTTAGTTAACGTCTCCCAGTGCATGCCTGTGTTTCTAGCTTATCCCCTGGAAAAGCAAGGGTGTTCAAGGATATGCCTGAGGGACAAGAGGGTCAGATGTCCACAATCATGTGATCTCCTCACTGGCACAGTATTCCTGTCTTTTTGAAATCATTATTGTTCTCATTCTTGAATTCCCAACTTATGGGAACTTCCTTTAATTCCAATCTTTTTTTTTAACCATCCAAAGTTTTCTTGAATTATAGCTTTTAGTATTTGTTCATTTCTTCCTGCTTTGTTTTCAATTTTAGGAATATATATTTTTCTGATACTGAATCTTCTTTGTTAACGTCAATATTTGTCACTTTCTTTTCAATCTTTTTTTATCGCTTTAGTAAAAAAATTGCTTCTTGTTAACCTTCTGTTTCCTAAGACATAGTCTGCTTTGTCTATTCATTCCTGAGTGCTTTCTAGCTTAGCCTTCATTTCTGAAATAATTTTTCATACATCGCTAATTCTTGCCTCTCACTTCTGGGATTTTCTAACTTGTATTTATATGCTCATTTCATGTATTATTTTCTTGATATTAATACAAGAAATAGCTAGTGGTAGTTTTGATCTATTCAGTAAGAAACATTCTCAATGAGCTAGAACTCTCATTGTCTGCAGGGATAGTGTTCTGTTTCTTGCGCTCATTGTTCTTATAACTGCAAGGAGTTTGACTTTGATACGTCCCTTTGTTCATCTTTATGTGACATTTGCTTTCCTGTACTTTCTTTTTTAAATCAAATAAGAAATTTTGCAGAGTTGTGATTTTACTTTTGTCTCCATGCTTGGAGTGAAAGAGGAGGAGATGTGGTTCAGGGTGAATTTCTGAATTTCACAGAGCTCTCTCTGAGTTAAGAAAACACAGCGCCTTCCTCCTGAGACTTCCTGACTGTATTTCTAGTCCTACTTTTATCTAGATCTTTTCTTCTTCACTTCTAATATCCCTGTGCTCTCAGTTTTAATATCACTCTCAGCAGGGCCTGCCTGGTGACGAAACGGGTTGAGCACAAGGCTATGAGGCTATCCAGAGCCACTGCAGCACAAGTTCGATACCCGGCCAGGGAGCTTCCCACATGGTGCAGCAGACCTCTCCTGCCTCGCCCGCTGCTCCTCTCAGCAGTGTACTTCAGTCAATCTGCCTGTTCTGCTCCCCACTGTGTCTCTGGTGAATCATCTCACCACCGCACACCTCTGGTCTACATCCCAGCTTGTATGCATAAATAAATAAATCTTTGTGAAAAAATTTTTAAAAAAGAAAAAAAATATCACTATCAGCAGGTTCTTCTCAAGGTAGGGAGACCTATGTTGGAAGGTCGCCTAAATGGGTAAGTTTCAAAAGCTCATAGGAAACTGCTTCAGTCCCCATCATCAAACTCTTATACTTATGCGCAACTGAAACGGACAAAACACATTTGAACTTGGCCTGCCATGTTTTCCATGAACACCTGTGGCTATTTTGTAATTCTCTCATTTTCAGATTTAGACACCCCATTGCTTCCCTCTCTTCTCCCAGGCAAATGGGAAGACCATACAAGCCTTGTGGCCTTTAGTGGTTTGTCCATACCTGCTTGTATTGGGGGGTTTATGAGGATACCTTTTCATTATTTTTAGTATTATCCATAAACATTTCTGTCTAGTTGTTTTCTTTTTATATTTAGATTTAAGAACTATGTTCTAGCCATGTTCTCCATGAGGACTTCTTAAATATATCTTGAAAGAAAAAGTCACCTGTATTGGTACTTCGCTTTCTATTTGTAAATGCCTACACAAGACTGTAATTTCTAAGTTGAAATGCCTTTGTAATTCCCCTTTAAAAGTATAATGATTTCATGGTTGTTGCTGTTTTCTGATTTTAAACAATATCAAGTTAATTTCATTAGGTTATTTTTCTCCACACCCACTAACTCAACCATTTTAAATCCACAAAGAAGCACACTGCTGATGAAGAGATGTAGAGATGTACTAGGGAAAGGGAAAGGCATAGCCTGCTAGAAGTCTGCCCAGGCTATGACTTGGAAAACAGGACCAGCAACCCACAGCAAAACTGTCAAAAGTGACAGGCAAAATCGGAGCAGGGGGTTGCAAACATTTTCTGTAAAGGGCCAAGTTATGAATATTTTAGGCTTTATGGGCTATATGGTATCTATTATACCTATTCAACTCTAATAAAGTGATAACAACCTCAATCTAACCTCCTAACTTACCTGCTGGTGCTGTTCCCTGGCCTTTCTTAGGCTGCTTTGGGGCTGTGTACTGGAAGAATTCATTTCCATGGCCAGCAGCTGTCTGATCCAGTCCAAAAAGAGAAGCCAATCTGGCACTGTAAACAGAAGAGGAAAATGACATTTCATCTGACATATCTCAAGCCTGGAATCATTATAAAAGCTGTTCACCTCAACCTTGAGCAAATACTTCCTTGACCATTTGATACTGGAAGTGGCAGCTATGTGTCTTTGAAATCAAGATTGATTTCTGATCTGAACAGCATCAGTTTTACTTGTCCTTCCACAGGCTTTGGTCAAGGTATCTCCCTTAGGACCTCAGTTTCAGCATCTGTAAATTGAAGTGACTTGTCCAGATGCCGTCTGTGGTTTCTTTAAACGGTAAACTCTTGCCTCTAGTTAGTTACAGTTTCTTACCTTTTACTAGTTTACTAAACTGAAATAAAACTGTACTATAAAATTACTCCATCATACATGGCCTTATCTAACAGAACCATTCTTTCATCGCCTTTGCAGTGAGTCCTCTACCCCAACCATTCCACTAAAACTGCTCAAGTCAAGTTCATCCACAACAGCCTTTTGTTACTAAATAGTCCTTATCTTACCTGGCCTTCATGCCAAACAAATAACTACTTTGTTCATCTTCAAACTAACTCTTGCCTTGAAATACTTTAGGAAAACCTACTGAGGTGGGAGGAGGGGCGAGTCCAAATAAGACAGTCAATTCTAACGGGAGCCCTCTCTGGATTCCCATCTATCTGGCTTAGTAGTTAGACTCTTCTCCCAATGGAGTTGCACAGGACATGCTTAATTCCTCCCTCAATAAGTTTTAATGTGTGAACTATGATCTGTCAGGGAATCTCCTAGAGATTCAATACCCAACTTTTTTTTTTTCTTAAGGGCTAGTCACGTGGAAATCTTCCAGCATGTACCAAATTCTCCCAAAGGAAAAGCAGCTATTCAGTATTAACCATATTTTTGTACAAATAGTTTAGATACAGCGAGCCATTCTTATCATTTACAGAAAGCTTTATATCAGTGTGTGAAACCTTACCAATCAAGTTCCCAGAAGCCAGTCAAGTGCCAACCTTGTGGGCAGGACTTTCTCAGGAGAACAGTCTCAGGTCTAGTGTATTAACTCCTTGCTGCAAATATCCACAACTAAAACTGAAGTGTGGGCATCACCTTGACTTTCCCCCCTGATGTCCATGACTAATTCCCAAATCCACTTGAACTTACTTTTTAAATATTTCTCACACCTATTTACTTCTCCTCATCCTCCTTGCTGTGATCTTGCCACTAAACCTTTCTCCCCACCATACCCACGGTGACCTTTCTAAAAAACAAATTTGACCAAGTCCCTTTCCTGCTTAAAACCCTCAACATTACCAAGAGAAAAACCCAAACTCTACAAAACAGTTTCAAAAGGCACTTTGAGACCTCGCTTCTCCATACTTTCCCAGCTTCCTTTCTGGCCTCTTTCTCTGCAGTGAGGAACTTCTAGTGCCTCAAATTAGGCAAGACCCTTTGAATCTCCAGTCTTTAGATGTGCTGTTTCCTCTGCCTGAAACATCCTTGTTCCTCTTCTCTTCTGGAAGCTTCTCTAATCTCAAAGTCCAGGTTAGATAATCTTCCTAGGAGTTTCCAGAAAAATCTACACTTCAGTTCTTTCAAGAAATACTTGTCAGACTTGTGCTAAGTGCTGGATATAACCTCGTAAGCAAACAACATTCTATTTTCAAGGGGCTTATATGTATTCTAACAAGGGAATGACACATTAAGTGAAATATAACTGCAAACTGTAATATGAGATCTTTAACAGGCAGCTGCTGTATGGGATTATACTCCATACAAACTAATAAAGGTTACATGATCATTTCTCACATAACATAGTGACTATTTATTATAATCACCACTTGACTGTACATTTTGCCAAGGTCTGGTATGTAATAGGTTCAATAAATGAACTCAAAGTCTAATTTAGCTCTGAGGGCCTCTCCTCCAAAAGCATCCTTAGTTTAGGTGAAGTAAATACTGAAACTTTGCAACAACTTTTTTTGGACTTTAATCCCAATAATTCTAATATGTTAGCATTTTGCAAAATAAATTAACATGAATAGAAACTATTACCTTGTTTTCTCAAGATAGTATGCATTTTTTTAAGTTTCCTGTGAGTTGAATCAACATGCCTACCTTAGAGGATTAAAGGTTTAAATGAGATTGCAAATCTAGAGCATCAACAAATGCTCATGAAATTTACTACAAGAGACCAAGATTTCTCCTTTTAGCCAGGGCAATCTGGGCAGACTTCCTAAAATAATAAGAATCTGGGAAGGTAGGGCAATACTTCTAACAGAGTGAAAAATTTACAAAGCTTAGAGCCTAGTTAAGATATAATAGTTTATGCAGGATAATTGATAAGAAAGGGATGTGCTTGTTTGCTCTAGTCAACTATAGGTACTGCATTTGCATTTGAATTTTGCAGGTAGTTGTTTTTCAAGGCAAAGATCAAAATATCATAGGTATACCATGTTCCCATGTATGCTCTAAAGGTGAACCAATTGATTACAAAATCAATCCAAAAACCAGGTTAGCCAAAATATATTTCAAATTAATTCTGTCTTTTATTAATATTTTTTAAAGGTTTATTTATTTATACATACAGCTGGGGTACAGGCCAGAGGTGTGGAGTGGTGAGAGGCTTCACCAGAGACAGAGTGGGGAGCAGAACTGGCAGATCAGAAATACACTGCTGAGGGGAGCAGCGGGCAAGGCAGGAGAGGTCTGCCGCACCATGTGGGATTCTCCCCGGCTGGGCGTCGAACTCGCATC
>PVIJ01007965.1:44745-78164 GCA_004024925.1 Scalopus aquaticus | reverse complement strand
CATGGAGATGGATCACTGGTGAATTGGTGGTGGGTTTACCCAAGGGAAATACAAAATGTAAAAGACATAAATAACAATAAAAATATATATTAAAAAAAAAAAGATTTCACACAAAAAAATAATTTTGAACCAATCTTTCAGTCTTTGACCCACCCACTGTTTCTCAGATGTCTAAAAACTCAGTTCATTTCTTTAGATCCCCCTCTCCAATATGTACCTGTATCTCCTTATCCGTTATTCTTTATATCAAAGAGTTTCCCTTATACTCATTGATACAATTACACTGGTCAACAGTGAGATCATTACTGACTTAAAAAGGGCCTAATATGTAGTATCTTGGTGTGCTGAACATGAATATAACCCTGAAAATATTTTATTAGCTCTCATTTTGAAGATATTTCATATAATTCATTTCTATGTTTCACGGTGTAAATTTATCCAGTAGGACTGCAACAACATCCTAAATCAGCCTAGAATGATGTCATATTGCATTGCATTACATAATACCATCATGCACACATCACCCAGAGCTGACTGCATCATTTTCTGATGCAATGCAATACTACTGCCAGGCAGCTGCTGAAGTAAGCTGACGTCAGCGGTGCACTCTAGAAAGCCCTGTTGGAAAGGTTGAGTATTGAAAATATTTCAGACTTTGTGCAAGACAGTTGAAGCAACTGTTCCATAGAATTGTGATTATTTTATCCATTTAGGCACAATACAGAACAGTCATGCCTCGAAAGTACATTAATAGTGTGGACAATTTCCGCTCTATTTGTGGGGAAGTGATATTTGCCAACCAGAAGTGAAGAAGGATGCAAGGTCGGTGACCAAGACAAGCCTTGGGCCCCGCATCTATGCTGTGCTGCATGTACAACACAGCTTTCACAGTGGTTCAATGGCAAAAGACCATCAATGCCTTTTGCAGTCCCCATGGTGTAGAGAGAGCCAAGCAACCACATAAAAGACTGTTACTTCTGCTTGGTTCCTCCTCTTTCTGGCAGAATAACAAAGCAAAAGAAGTCGAGAATAGTCTACCCAAACATTCCGTCTGCAATGAGATGACCGTTCAACAACTTGCTGCAGGGTGATGCGAAACAAGCATGGAATGCTTTTCGCCTAGTGTCTACAAACTTTCTTGGGAATGTTAGGGCAGAAAACTACAAGGAACTAGCAGAAGACATGCTGATGCAGTATCAGAAACTTGGCTGCAATATGTCTCTAAAGATCCACTTCCTTCATTCCCATCTGGTTTTCTTCCCTGAAAACTGTGGTATGGTTAGTGATGAACATGGCAAACGTTTTCATCAAGATATCGCATCCATGGAACAAAGATACCAGGGAAAATGGTCCACTGCAATGCTGGCTGACTACTGCTGGACACTCTCCAGAGATGCCCCTGAGCAGCTGTGCAAGAGACCAGCGAAGAAATCTAAGAAGTAGTCTATGACTTGTTTTTTACAGGTATTAACTGTAGGCCTATTACTATTGGCGTGCATTTCGTGATGTAAACATCCATTTATTGCAGATTACAAAAAAAGCTAGAGCCAAAATTAGAATTTGACTGTCATATTCGTGTTGAGCACATACAAATTGAGAGGAAATGACTATTTTTATTTCAGTAACATGACTTTTTTTAAAAGATTTTCTTTAATCTTAAATGGAATCTTAATTTACTTTAATCTTTATTTATTTATTTATTTATTTATTTATTTATTTATTTATTTATTTATGCATACAAGCAGGGGTACAGGCCAGAGGCGTGGGGCGGCGAGAGGGCTCACCAGAGACAGAGTGGGGAGCAGAACAGACAGATCAGAAACACACTGCTGAGGGGAGCAGCGGGCGAGGCAGGAGAGGTCTGCCGCACCATGTGGGATTCTCCCTGGCTGGGTGTCGAACTCGCATCCCCGCTGCCGACAGCTCCACAGCGCAGCGCTCAACCGCTGCGCCACCGGGGAGGCCCCTCAGTAACATGACTTTTGTAAAAATTTGTTGACCAGTGTTATCGAACGTAGAATCACAGATTTATAATCACTCATCTCTGATATTGCCAAGCACAATGTCCTTTGGCTTCTGCCTCTAGATGGCATCAATTTATCTACATTACAGCAGTGACCAGCCCCTAATTCAGATCACCATCTTCTGTATCCACTGTGTATACTATGGCCAGGATGAAGTACCTAATTGAACGGAAGCGTGTACAGCTTATGGTGAATATAACCTTTCTTCTAGTTTCAGAAATTCTTGAATACTGGACCTTTCGTCAACAGGTCCAAAACAGCCAGGACTGAGAAGATACATTAACTCTAGAGAACTGAAGCTAATGACTTCTAAAATTGCAAGATCTAAAAGCTCAAACAAATAAAGAAATGATATCCTACATAAATCTTTTTTCTTTTAACATGTTGTATGGTCCTTAGAAAAATACAGTTTTCACATTTTATACATTATGGTCTACCTATCTTGCACGCAACAGAAAGTATAAAGTAGGGGAAATATCACTTAAAGGAAAAACGTGCAGCATTTTAAATTCACTTTACACTCTCTTCTATTGTTATTACGTTGCTTACTAGGTAGATTGCGAAGGAGAGGAGAAGCAAATAAACTGCAAATGGAGTTAACACAGACATTCCACATAATGATTTAAAGAAGGACTTACAGACCCAGTTGACCGTCTAATGAACCCTAGAAATGTGTGTGTTCTAAATATAAATTTAGATGCCAAATTAACAGAGACTCACACTTGGTTTCCTACACTACCTTAATTTTAGGAGAGCAACCGATGGACTCAGGAATAGAAAAGAGTCACTTCAAAACTCAGTCATTTCTAGGCTGAGATGTCTGATGACAAATATCTGGTTACTAGTGTTCAAATTCCCACTGAGCTCAAGGCAACTGAAGTCCTTTGCAAACAAAATAGATTACAGAGGGAGCAATACTGTTAAGGATATACTACAGCAAAGAGCCCCACTGAATAAAATCCAACTTCATCACAAAACACCCAGAGATGCATTTCAGCACTTGGGAAAAAGTATTAATAAACATCTCAGTTAATCTAATAATAAACATTAAAATTAAAATTAAATAATAATAATAATAGCAGCATAGTGGGGATTTTATTCTATTCCCTTCTAATATTTGTATCAATATTTACATAATTTTTTTCCTAACCTGTAATAAAAGAGGGTGGCATGCTGACCTTCTGGTTAGAAGTAGGGTATTCCTTGCAAATTGAAACCACAATGAGTGGTTCCCAATGAGAATGGCCCATATGAAAACTACAGACACAACAAGTGTTATTGAGGATGTGCAGGAACAGGAATCCTTGTACATTGTTGGTGGAAATGTAGACTGATCCAGCCCCTAAGGAAAATAATACTGAGGTTGTTCAAAATATCAAAAATATATCTGCCATATAATGCAGCAATTGCATGCCTCAGCATATACCGAAAGACTGCAAAATCTTGAATTCAAAGGCGTGCACGCACTACTATGTCCTCTGCTGCAGGATTTATTCTAGCCAAGTCATGGAAGCAACCTAAGTGCCCAATTACAGATGAGTGAATTAAGAAAATGTGTTTCAGAAAGAATACTACTTAGCAATATTTCTTTATATTAAATCGAGCTAAAACTAAAAGATGAACTCTCGTCTTTTGCAACAAAATCAAGGGAGCCCGAGGGAATGATGCTAAGTGAAATAAGTCAGAAGGAGAAAAATAAATACCAAATGATTTAAGTCATATGTGGAATGTAGAGAAAAGAAACACAGGAACAGATAACGCCAACCCAAAATGAACCCTAGAAACGTGACTGCAGAATTGCAGCTACCAGAGTGGGCGGGAGGTGGAGCTGGAATGGGGTAGCAGGCGCAAGGGTCTAGGCAAAGGACGGGGTGCCTTGGTGGTAGGCGTGCGTCATATACGTTTGAGAAGGTGTCAAACACCCTCCTACGTCACCTGCAGTGTTGTGGACCTTTGTTACATCAATACAAAAAAAGTAGGAGATCCTCAATGTCCTCAAAGTTACTATAATTTACCAGCAAGGTTAGACTTAGCATCGGAAATTTTCTTGTTAAATGTGTATCATGAAAATAAAATTTAAATGGTTATTTATGCAAATGCTTGCAAACATGGAAAGTTGTAGGTATGTCACAGGTGCACAATGAGAACACTTTAAATAAATGAACAATAATCCCAAACATCACTTTGTACAGCTTTACTTGGAGTATATCACTCAACACTCTGACGTATGTTTCAAGAGACTGTGCTAATAAAAATTAAAATTTCTGAGGTATATTTTGTGCTTCACAACTCAATGATGTTAATGAAAAGAGTCCCTTAACCCAGAGTGTAATTTATTGTTATGCATTTCCTTGATAATGAAAAAGAAATTAAAATTGTTTTCTCACAGCCCTCACAGTGTGAGAAGAGTTGTGAGGAAAGTTAATAGCAGCGCGAATGATGATATCATCACCACCTATCAATTAAAGGTGATTTGATTTTCACTTAAAAGCAAGATTCTCACACTTTTTAGTGCAACAATACCTTTTGATCCCAAGGATGACCTGAAAAAAAATCCCTGCATCTCAAATTGTCTTTGGACATAGTAGAAAAACTAGAGTCAGCCTAGTTTCAACAGCAGCCTCATTTTAACTGACATTTGCAATACTGTTATTAGGTCAAAGTGTTTGACCCTGTGGTGTCTGTCTTCTTATCTACAAAGGTAAGGGAACTCTGCAAATATGCAGTTACAATAAAGTACTTTGTTGTCACAGTGATAGAGGTTACTAAGATAATGCTAAATACCCCAGACATGACTTACATCTATGGGATGTAGAAAACATTCCTTGGTAAGACTTGAAACCTATTGCAACTGCTGGCTCTATTCCCAAACAGCATTAAAGGCATAAAATGCAGTGTTCATAATTTTTCTAATCTAAGTCTGTTCTCCTATTTGTGTGCAAGGTATAACCAAAGTTTTAGCAGTGCAGGTGGCCGAACAGTAATTTAAATTGTGCATCTCAAAATTGTTATGTTCTCGCAATGTATTTCATATTTTGCAATTCAATTATGTTAACAAAACCAGTCCCCTAATATATAGTATAATTTATTGCTATGCACTGATTTAAAAATGAGTATTTTTTCATGGTACTGTGCTGGAACTGTTCAGTCAAGTTCATAAACAACCACATGTTAACAAATGCAAATGTCAAATCTCAATTGTAAATTGATTTATCAGAAGCTTTCACATGTTGATTATGTGCTTTTTGTTTTCCTCCTCCCTCCTTTACCCTTCTTCACTCTGCTCTTAGGTTTCTTAATTTTGGAGTCTTCACATGACCCAGTCTGCATCCTATGCAGAGATTTCCTCCAGTCCAATGTGTCAAAGTCATCCACAATCAACCACTTCTGTGTATGTATATGTGCATAGATATGTGTGCCCAGACATACAGTTTTTTTTCCAGAGAATTTTCTGATAATATCTAAAGAATTTAGCACTTTGATATCAAACCCTCAGTAAATTAATACAACTGAAGTTTATTCCTTGCTCATACAGCCGACTTGTGGCAGTGGAGACTACATCAGGGCAGTGCTTTTCTGCTGTAGACTGGGAGTCCCAGAGAGTTTATAACTTAAGGAGCCCCCATAATGTCATGACACCACAGCTCCCCTAAAGAGGCTGGGTGCTGAACTCAGTCAATTAAATAAATCCTACTTCAGGTGAAACAAACTTTAGCCTGGAATAAATTTTAGCCATGCACATTTAACTAGCCAAAGGGAATTACTTGGAATCTCACTTTAGTGGAGGGAGAGTGAAAACCTGCTTTGTGCCTCGTCTTATAGAGCTAGATATTGATGACAATCATGGATGAACAGAAGAAAGGGCCAGCAAAGGTGCCTGCCAGGCCTCCCTGGTGGCGCAGGGGTTAAGTCTTAGCAGTATGAAGCTACCTGCAGCCGCTGCAGCAGTTCGATCCCCAGCCAGGGAGCTTCCCACGGGGCGCAGAATACCTCTCCTGCCTCCCTGCTGCTCCCCTCAGCAGAGTGTTTCTGTAGATCTGACTTTCTGCTCCCCACTCTGTCTCTGGTGTGTCCTCCTACCCCCACACCTCTAGCCTACACCCCAGTTCTTGTATGCATAAATAAAAACAAATCTAAAAAAATGTGTTTTAAAAAAATGGTGCCTGCCATAGCTATTTCTTTTATTAAGGTATATATATGAAATGCTTAGAATTGTGGCCAGCACAAAATAAACACAAGTGTGTGTCAGAAATTACTATGATTGGGGAAAATCGTCTCTCTTAACTGAAGAGTTGAGAAAACAATCAGGATTAAATTCCAGTTTTCGATCACTAACACAGAAGAAAGAGCTGTCAATTAAGAAAGGAAACCCATAGGCTAAGTGTCTTCCAGGAGAGAGACCATCTCTGAAGTGGCAGCTATGGAAAAAAAGACAAAATTCTAAAAGATCAAGAAAAATACTAGTTCAAAATATAATAAAAAATGATTTTGTCATCCAGATATATAATAAATCCATTAAAATTAGATGTTACGTTCTTGCACACTGTAGCTATCAATAGCATGAGGTAACAGAGAACAGTGGACTTCTGCTGAGTATTATAAACTCTCCATCATCAAACCGTTATGATGCAATAATTTTAAGAAAAATCAACAGAGACAGAGAAACTAATGGATGAATGAAATAAAAGAGCAAATTAGGGCCTCCCTGGTGGCGCAGTGGTTAAGCGCTGCGCTGTGGAGCTGTCGGCAGCAGCGACACGAGTTCGACACCCGGCCGGGGAGATTCCCACAGGGCACAGCAGACCTCTCCTGCCTCCCTGCTGCTCCCCTCAGCAGGGTGTTTCAGTGGATCCACCTGTTCTGCGCCCCACTCTGTCTCTGGTGAGCCCTCTCGCCGTCCCATGCCTCTGGCCTATACCCCAGCTTGTCTGCATAGATAAATAAATCTTTAAAAAAAAAAAGAGCAAATTAACCTACTGCCTTTGTTTCCTAATCTATAGACTGGTGAGATTGCCTCTTCACTCAGACTTATCACCAACAGATACCTCCTGTTTGAACACAAAAACAATTCACAAAGGGGATGGATAATAAGTATAGTTCAAATCTGTAAAAGTTAAAACAAGATAAAATGATACACGGTTATTGGATGATTCCATGAAGGAAGAGCTGTATTTACCACGGATTGTGTGCCCTTTATCCTTAGGGAGCCAAATATTCAAATCCAACATCGTATCGGGGTAGCTGTGGAGGTGCTGGCAGTTGTCGTCGAGCATATTCAAAAAGAGACGTACCGCAAACAGGCTACTGTATGTTCCATGGATTCAGATGTGAGAAAAATATGATAGTGGGATAGGAAGTTTCTATCTCGTGTGCTCATGGTGTCCCTATGAGAAATCACAGACCATGGGTCTCCCTTGTGGCTCAAGGGGTTAAGTCGCAGCACTATGAAGCTATCCAGAGCCACTGCAGCACGAGTTCGATCCCCGGCCAGAGAGATTTCCACAGGGTCCAGCAGACCTCTCCTGTCTCCCTGCTGCTCCCCTCAGCAGTGCATTTCAGTAGATCCACCTGTTCTGCTCCCCACTCTGTCTCTGGGGAATCCTCTCACCACCCCACACCTCTGGCCTGCACCCTTGCTCTTTTAAGCATAAAAAAAAATAAATCTTCAAACAATTCCTTTGCAGGGTAAGGGGCTGCAGTTACAAGTGGCATAAAGACATTTCAAAACCGAATGGGCATGGAATATCTGCCACAAATTGACTGATTATGAGCAAGTGCACTTTAAGGAGCAAGATAAATATGTCACAATCCTTAGACCTCTGAAAAAGCTCTTTTGGGTAAGAAGAGGAATCTGTATGTTGACTGCAGACTCCTGTAGTTGGAGTTTTGGTTTCACCCCAAAATCTGAAGAGGAATATATGAAATGGCTCCAAACATATCAACGGTCACTTTTAGGAAAAGATTAAACATTTTTTTCTTTATTCTGAAATCCAAGCATAAGGGAAGTCAAGGTAAAGTGCAAGTTGCTTTTTCCAAAAGTTACTAGGGTGAATATCCCTTTGCTGGGGATGATTAGGCCGCTCCCTGTCTGTCTGTATAGCTAATCCTTGAATTTTATTTCTATACACTTGTTTTTTTTTTTTTTTGCTGTTATTATTTATTATTATTTCATCTTCTGCTCCCCCACCTCCCTTATCCTGGTTTTTTTTTTTTATGTTTCTGAACTCTCTTGTCTTCCTCCTCCTTCTCCAGTTTTGTCTCCTGAGTTGAGTGCTGTAACTTCCACCCTTTGATTTTTGCATAATAACATTTTAAGTGTGTGCTTTGTTTATTTTCAAGTTATCATTCCAAACTTTACTATAGAAGTGTTCCACCATAAACACAGTCTTTTATATGCCTTGTTGGAATTAGAACACAAAATGAAAGTTTATTCATTTTGCTGTTGATCTGCATTATGTTTATTTTAATATTCTAAGAGTCTCCTTTCTCCCCTTCCTTGCTATTTATGTCCTGATAAAAATGGGCCATTTAGTCTTGGAATTTCATACCAGCTTTAAACAACTGGCTCAGGACATTAACTTTTTCTTTCACTGACACCCAATTTCCTGTAAATGGGGAGTTGGATGCAGCTGGTTGATGACATTTAAGAAAACTTTGGGAGGCAAGAATGACTCACAAGTTGCGTGGTTTACAATCACTGCACAACCACAGAAGCTCTACGTACAGTGCTACTTCTCCTTGCACCCAGCAGCAGCGTCGGGTACTATCAGCCCGTCATGATACATTTCTCCATCATATATATTCCCAGCCGTTACAGCTTGGCTTTGATGACTACTGCGTGGATCTGCTATTTCATTCCAGGTTATGAGATAATAATGAAAAATCTGTACCTTTATATCCAATTCACCTGTACAGAAAAAGTTCTAATTATTTGGTTAACCTAGACTATCGCCTACCACACAGCCATGTTCCTCAAAGTATACCAGTGGGCATCAACGTCTAAGTCACTGCAAACACTTTTGAAAGTGCCCTGCCAGGGCAGCAGAGGGAGCAGTCACAGACAGGTGATCTAAAAATGCCCATCTAGATAGAACAATAAAACTGCTCATGACACTTTATGGGAAGGCTCCCTAGCAGGACTATGACTCTCAGCGAGGGTGTCGAGGCAGGGACAGGTGTCCCCGCCCAGGCCGGCGTCTTCTCTGTCCGGCCCGGTCATCACAGGACCGGATTCAGCGGGCCGCTGAGGGCCGGGGTGGGCGGGCAGGTCCACATAGAGCAGCCTCAGCGGAAACGGGAGGGAGCCAGGTGGGAACTGTGTTTGGGGGAGCAAAAGCAAGGTATCGACCCTGCAGGTCTGGAAGGAAAATGAACACAGAGGGACACGTGATTCTGTGTGTTAACTAAAACCTCTTTATCATTTTATGTTACTGTTGAAGTAACACTGCGGTGCAGCATTATAGAAGTTTCAGGTCTTTCCTGTTCTCACAAGTGAGCTACATGTCCACGCTGCCCCAGGTGTTCACATCACCCTAGCAGTTTGAGCAATACACACACGCACACACACACACACACGCATGGATGTGTGCATATGTATATGCATGTACATAATATATATACAATTCATATATATATACACACACACACAAGAGATTGTTAAATTCAAATTTGAAATAAATGCATTTTTAGTAGAAACATGTCACGTGAAATGTTTGCGACACACACAGTCATGTTTAAAGGTTATTCATGGCTTATCTGAAATTCACAGATAACTGAATGCCGTTGTTTTCTGGAGCGGTGCTAGAGCAGCCAAAGTGGGTGGGCGTGTTACTGCGTGACTCGCTAGCAAGCAGGCTCGCTGACACTCGCTCGTCAGGACGCTGCTGATGACAACAGCAACAGCCTTCGTTGGGAGAGCCCCCAGCTCTGGCTAAAACAGCCTCGCCCGGGCCCATTTTAAGTTGCCTCATGACGTGACAGACAGAGGCTGAGACACCGCATTTGCCTGCAGAAGCAACTCAGCACGCCGACGGGCAGATGTCACTGCCAAGCCTCCTGCTTGAGAATACAGCCTCCTACATAGCCCTGCATTCCCTTTCCTCTACTCGCTGGGAACACACGTGACTGAGCCCCACCTTGGCAGTCAGGAAGAGGGGGCAGTGAACCCCCACCCCCAGGACGGCGCCGGGCCCTGCGCTAGCCGAGGGCTCTGGCCCGGGACCCCACACCTGCTTGGGATGTGGGACGCGCTCCGGATGAACTCTGTGAAGCCACGGCCGTCTGGGAGCGTGCCGACCATGCGGAGTGCGCGGAGTCTTCTGTCAAGCTGCATCACGGGGACCGGGGCTTAAGAAAATGGACCAAACTGAAAATTTCACTCTTCTCGGCACCACTTAAAATATCCACACATTTATGCAATGAGACTCGCTGCAGACACAGGGTGCTTAACAATACTGTCTTAGAGGAAGTTCAGAGGCTTTCAAAAAAGCAGAACAGGGGCCTCCCTGGGGGGGCAGGGGTTAAGTCTCAGCACTATGAAGCTGTCCGCAGCCACCGCAGCCCGAGTTCGATCCCCAGCCAGGGAGCTTCCCACAGGGCGCAGCAGACCTCTCCTGACTCCCCGCTGCTCCCCTCAGCACCATATTTCAGCAGATCCACCTGTTCTGCTCCCCACTGCCTCTCACCCCCTGTATCTCTGGCCTGCACCCCAGCTTGTATGCATAAATAAATAATATTTTTTTAAAAAAAGCAGAATAGGCACGCAAAGGACAGGCAAGGACACGGTGGAGGAGGCACAAGGAGCTGCGCGGCTGGCACTTCCTATCTTCTCCAGCTACCTGCTCACTTAGCTGTGGTGACTAACGGGCTCCTCGTCCTTTGACCTGAAAATGAGCTCCTGTTACGACCTGACTGGGACATCATCTCTGTGCTTCCCAAATACATTCTCCATTATCGTTTCTAGTTGGAGCAAACCTCACCTACAGCTCTGTGGTGATTCTTCCCATATTTACACTGACCACTGAGAGCTACCCTCGTTTAGAGCTCAATCCCTGTAGACTTATCTTTACCTTATCCGCCATGACCCTAAACCTTTGTGTGCACCTGATATTTCTTTTTTTTTTTAGATTTATTTATGCATACAAGCTGGGGTGTAGGCCAGAGGTGTGGGGAGTGAGAGGACTCCCCAGAGACAGAGTGGGGAGCAGAACAGGCAGATCCACTGAAATCCACTGCTGAGGGGAGCAGCGGGGAGACAGGAGAGGTCTGCTGTGCCATGTGGGAAGCTCCCTGGCCAGGGATCGAACTCGTGCTGCAGCGGCTGTGGACAGCTCCATAGGCTGAGACTTAACCCACTGCACCACCAGGGAGGCCCAGCACTTGATATTTCGATAGACTCTCTTGCCTCTGCTTTGCATGAAATGGTTTATCTTCATAAGTATTCCCCGGCAGCCAGATCTCCTTTAGAAATGAGGTCCCCCATTCCTTCCAGCAGGTATTCTGAAGCGTGTTCCCAGGAGAGGCCCGGGGGTCTAAGTGTGCAGATGAACCAACAATCCCCCCAGTCACGGAGTCTAGTCACGCAGGAGCCGAGCATTTTGCTCTGGGTTGTATAGAAGAATATGGGGCGCTTCTTACTGAGGTTCTTCCCAAGACCTACCCTCGCGCCTACTACATTTACAGTGGTGAACAGGATCTCAACCCACCTTCCCCACTCCTCTGTGAGGGCTGTGCTGGCATAATCCCGGGGGCGGGCTATGCCAGGGCTGGTGGGCACAGCCCCCAGCGGGACCCACCTGTGGCAGAGCCTGGCAGCAAGTGATGCCCCCTGCCCAGCACCGGCGTTTCCTGCTTTCTGCGGGTTATAGCTGCGGCTGCTGCGTTCTGGTCTGCGCCATCTGCTGCTCTTATTTCCCAGCAGACGAGCCACCATAATTTCTGCTTTATGCCCTCGCACTGCTTCTGCCACTGCCAGCCCAGCTCAAGAGCCCATAAAGCACCTGCTGGGGACTGGAAAGCTCTCGAAAGCAGATGAAAGTGCCCATGGAATTGAGGTCAAAACCCTTCCTATTTCTTGCCCGTTAACTGACTGCACTTTCCCACTAGGAATGGGAGGTGCAGCCGCTGCTGTCCACGGCGTCGGGGCAGCAAGGGGGGCTTGACCCTGAGGTCTCCAGTTTTATTAAAAGGCCAAACTGAGCCCCAGCCCGCCGACAGAGGCCGTGCAGCCCTCATCCTGCTACGGCAGGTGTCGATTCCGTCCAAGGAGTGTAGGGCTACAGCGGAGCTTGTCCTTTGTGTCAGGTGCCCGGACAACCTCACAGGGGACAGGTGCCGGCGGAACTTCTGTGCCAAACCCGCTGCCATCACAGCGGCCTTCCGCAGGCTTCTGTGGGATTCAGCCGGGCACTCAATGCCACCTGCAGGGGCTGTCCGTTCAGGTAAGACAAAATGTTCCCGAAAAAAATGCTCATCAGGGAAACGCAAATAGAACCCCAGTGAGACGGCACCTCAGCCCTGTGAGAATGGCTCCTATCGAAGCGACCAGAAATAACAAGTGTCGGTGAGGGTGTGGAGATAAAGAGGCTCTCCACGCTGTTCGCGGGAACTAGGTGGTCCAGCCACCATGGAAGACACTACGAACGCTTCTCAAATCCGTCAACACAGACCTACCACGGGATCCCACAATTCCATTCCGAGGCATCTATACAAGGATATAAAAATACTAATTTGAAGGGCTATCTGTGCTCCTACGTTCATTACAGCACTACTGACAAAAGCCAAGTTACGGAGACAGCTTAAGTTACCAACAACTGAGGAGTGGATTAAAAAATCCAGCATTTATACATCATTGCATACTACTTAGCTATCAAAAATATGAAATTTTGCCAATTTTGATAACGTGTATGGAACTGGAGGGGCTAATGACAAGCAAAATCAGTTAGACGGAGCAAGACAAATACCAGATATTTTCACTCATGTGGAATATAAAGAAACAAAGCAAAGGAATAGACAGAAGAAAACTGAAACAGACCCGAAAATCTGAGTGCAAACTGAGGCTGCCAGAGGGACAGTCAGAGCAAGGCAGGGAGGAGACACAGGTGGAGGATTATTCAGGTTTGGTGGAGGGTGGTGATATCAAATGGTGATATCAAACATTTGAAGAGGTGGGAGCAGATCTCTCTTCGGGATGCGCAGAGTTGCAAAACAATGTTACGCATCTTTAGCAAACTCTATTTCCAATCATGAACTGAAGAGTCTTAGGTGTTTTTACTTTTTATGTCTGTACTTCTATATTTAATTCTATAGGATTATATGATCAAAAGAGTCCTTCGATTATATAACTCTGATAAAAATGGACATATTACACCTGAGGGTTTTGCTACTTACCTTTTGCCTACTTTTTCTAAAGAAGATGTCCTGTTATGGTTTCCGTGCCGGTTTATGGGTTACAGAGAGTTTAGTGATATTCCTGCAGGCCAAGAGGAAGCTGATTTTTTCAAGCCTCTGATCGCTCAACACTACAATATGGAAAGATGCAGGTGTATGCGGACAGTGAGGGAGTTAATCTTCTAAAATAGATGATTTTCAAATTTTACTTCTCATCTGGGTATTTGCTTTTCTTTCTTTTTTTTTAAGATTTATTTATTTATTCATACAGGAACTGGAATGCAGGCCAGAGGTGTGGGGGCAGGAGGTGAGAGGATTCCCCAGAGACAGAGCAGGGAACATAACAGGTGGATCCACTGAAATACACTGCTGAGGGGAGCAGGAGGGAGACAGGAGAGGTCTGCTGTGCCCTGTGGGAAGCTCCCTGGCTGGGGATCGAACTCGTGCTGCAGTGGCTCTGGATAGCTTCAGAGTGCTGAGGCCCACCCCTTTGCGCCACCAGGGAGGCCCCCTACAAACTATTTTCCTGTTGTCATTTTATGTTTTCAAAACTTACAGTGTTTCTCTCTTTGATTTGTGATATTCTTTGTAATTTTTTTAAATAATTGATCTTATATTTTGTATAACTTCTTTCACTTATTTTAATAGCATACAGACCTTTAAAATCAATTTCATCCTTCCAAATTCCTTTCGGTTTACTTCATTCTCCTTTTCTAAGTTCATATAGTGAACAATTAGTTAAGTTATTTTAGGGGATTGATCATTTACAAATATCTACATTTGAAGCTATGTATTTTCTTATGTGTGTTCTACAAGTTCTGCTATGGAGTATTTAAATTTAAATTCTTATTTTTAGCAATTGCTATCATGATCTATGGTTTTATCCAGGTTTATTTAAAATGTTTGACCTCCAAATGCATGTTGCTAAAAAATTTAACATAGTTGCACAATGGTTAGATGATATTATCTATGCAGTTTCCGTTTCTTGCAATGTTTTGGATAGATTTATGAACCAGTGTATTATTAATTCTAAATATTCCACATGTACTTAAAAATAGCCATAGGTGTTGGCATGGATACCTGAAAAACAGAATCTTCAAACATTTCTGGATGCAGTTTAAATTATTAAACTGTTATAACAAATGTTTGGAGATAATTACTATGTCAAACAAACAAACTCAGCAATTTTACTCTTAACTACATAGCTGTATCTATTAACTACACACACACACACAATACACATATAAAATATATAAAGTATATATTTATTCCTAGCAATATACTGTAACATACACATATATATTACATATATTGCATAAATTTAAGTACCTTATACAGCTATATACAAGATATACTATATACATAATTTGTAAATTTGTATAACACAAATAAATATGTAAATGCCTATGTCATATATAAAATATAATTTAGAGTATGAATATTTGCTAAAATACATATAGTTTTCCTTTCAGGGTCTTTTCACAGAACAGATAATGCCTCCAAACACATGGAGTTAGTCTTGCATACTACTGTATCCACCATGCAAGATTGTTTGTCACATAATCAATGCTTGTAAGTCAGTTCTAGAGTAAAATCATCTTTGTTTTATAGTAAACCCAAAATTTAAGTGACTGAGCAGTAAATGACCTCCTGTCCATCATTTAAGAACCCTTATCCCAACAACAACAAACAGAAAGCCGAATTTGGATTCCGACGCTGACATTTACTAGCTATGCATCCTTAGGAAAACCTCTTGCCCTCTGTACAACAGTCTCCTTATCTATTTGCTCTTTCTCACAGATAGTGTGCGTATAAACGGCTCATTGTCCACCAAAACACAGGACAGTGTCAGCACATGTACTTGGTACATAGTTGTCAGCCATTATTATCATTCTTGAGGAGTTTGGATGAGCAGATACGAGGTGACGCAGAAATCCACGGGATTTGTCAGCATTCACCGCGGCAGTGGAGAGAAAGGCTTGGGCCGTCAGAGAGACAACATGCGGATGTTGTTATTATTTGGCGGGGAAGGAGGAAGCTACAGTGAGGAGAGCAGTAGAGGAACCTTATTCAAGCATATTTCCCATCATCATGTCTCAGGGTAGAGATATAAGACCTCTTTAGGGAGACTTCTGCCCTATTAAAAACTTATCTGCTAAAATCAATAGGCCAGACCACTAGCGTCTAGGAAAGAATGATAATTATCTCTCTTACAAACATTAGCCCAATTATATAATGCATGTGAGGCATTTCATGAATTGCAAAAAACTATACAAATGATATTAGTACTAAAATGTCTGCTTTGGTGGGCGCCACAAGTAATTTCTTCTATATTTTACAGGCTTTACTCAGGTTTCTTACCTCTTGTAATCATGGAGCTAAAGCTCTCATTTCCTCAGCTTTCTATCTCCACTGATAGAAAGATCTCTCTCATTTCTGACCTTTTTTCTTTCTGTCTAGTTCCTTATCGCTTTCTATCACCCAGACATCTCCACTTAAATGTCTTTCTATCACATCAAACTTACTACGCCAAAGACAGAATGGCTGATCTTTCCCTTAAGCCATTTCTCACGATTCTTTCCACTCTCTGCTGGAGACATAACGTTTCATCAGTCTAAAATCACTAATCCTAAACAGGTATAAGAGTGCTGTGATGTGGGTGCTTCCAACCCCATCAGAAAACTCTCTATTAGTTTTGACTGTTCTTTATGCAAGGATTTATTAATGTTCATAGTATCACATTGTATAAAAACCCAAGAAAGCAAGAGATACTAGTTTTATCCTCTCCTACTTTAACAGACAACATTTATATTAGTCTTCGAAATATAACTACTGAAGAATTCACCTTTATAATGACTACATAAAATTGGAATACATTTCTTAAAAGAGTGAAAATGCTAAACTTTAAGAATATGTAAAGCTAATATATAGCAATTGAAATTATTGATACTGGAGAGAAAACTGAAGGTTAAAAGGTTCCTATAAGAAAAACTCTTAAGAGATACTTTTGAAAAGAAAGGGAACCAAGAATAAAATTTATGAGCCAATATTCCACTGTTCTATTTATATTAAACCAATAATTTTTGGACTTTTAAGACATATTAAGTTCTCAAAATATGTCTGCATTGCCACATTATCCTTGCTAATATATATTAAGCACAAGGGACTATGTAGAGATGGGAGAACTACAGGGACTTCACCTGAGGGGAGAAATCAAGTACAGTACAAAATGAACTACAGTGTAGAAACATAAATTTAACCTTAAAAAAGTAGCATGGATTACTCAAGTCAGATAGGGGCAGAAGGCAGGGGGGCATGCAGGGAACACCTACACATTTCACAGAAAATCCTAAGTCATGATGGCGTCAGTGGGAAAATAAGGCTGACACATTAGAGAATGTTCCAGAAAGATGGGCATTTTCATCGGAATGGCTTCGCTTTCATCAGAATTTCCTAGAGCCAGAGGGGAATTCCACGAGTCAGAAACGGCATCGAGGAAAGAGGCAGCAAAGTCAACAAATTTACAGGACAGATAAGACCCTGAGAGAAGTCCCCCTCGGGACACAGTTCCTCTCATTTTTTATTCCCTGATTCAACTTCAGTGATTAAGTGACTGACTCATCACAGCATATTAATATCCTACAACTGCAATCCCTAAGTAAGAAAAACCACTAATGTGGAGATTAACAGCACATTTAACTAACTCCCAAAGATACACCCACTGTCAGAGGCAAGAGAGAACACTCTTCCTTCAAGAATTAGGAAATGGGTGGCGGGGGATGAAACAGATTTTTCTGGAGAGAAGCAGTAACACTCATCGTCTACCAGCAAAGAGACCATATATATGGCGTCTGTCACAAGGAGGCAATGGCATCAGAAAACCAAGTGTTATTTTTCAACCTTTTCTCTGAGGACATTTTTTTTATTATGCGCTTCCACTGAGTCCTAATGCACCCCGGGTTTAACATTTACCCCTATGAATAATTTCTGAAGCTCTAACGTATAACATGGGGACTCCAATCACGAACACTCTATTATATAATTGGGATTTGCCAAGGGAGGGGAAGCTAAACATTCTCACCCACGAAGCAAAAGGTAAAAGGACACTTTGCCCCCCTCCCTCTCCTGCTGTTTCCATTTACTTTCTGCTGAATATAACCGCTGGGAGGTGCAGATGAGGACCCTTCTATCACTTCCACTTACATCATTTGCACCAAAACCACACTCTGCAGTAGCTTTATAGTCGTTACAACATTATAGGTGAGGAAACAGAAACCAGGACAATTTGAGTGCATCAGCCTCTTTCAGGAACTTGGAACGTGATGACAGTATAATGTGTTCTATTATAAACATCACCACAAACCAAACGGACTGCCTTCATCCACAAGGCCACCACGGCACAACTCCATGGACTAGAGACTTAAAACCAGAAACTGATTTTCTTATAATTCTATGGCTAGAATTCCAGAATCAAGGTGTTATGGGATCTGCTTTCTTCTGAGGCCTCTCTCCCTGCTTTGCAGAAGACCCCAGGCTCACTGTCCTCACCGGTCCTCACTCTGCTTGGGCTCAGTCTCTTCTTAGAGGAAACCAGTTCTATTGCGGTATCACTCACCGAAGAGAGAGACCCCTTTAAAGGCCCCATCTCCAAAGAATCCCATTCTGAAGTGCTGGGGTCAGGTCTTCACCAGAGGAATGATGGGAAAACACAACTCAGCCCACAACACCAATGGGCGACTGTGAAAAAGTCTATTGTCTGGGTCAGAAGGACAGTGTGAGTGTCAACGGCTCTTTACTGAACACCTGTGTGCCAGGGACTCTGCGAAACATGACAGAATGCCAAGGTGAATGCAGCAAGGCTCTTGGCCAGTCTAACACAAGTGGTCAGCGCTCTTCCAGTGCTGGTAAAGAGACTTCAGGGCAAGGATGCTCTCTTTTTTTTTAATTTTAATGTTGCATAGAAGAACTGGGGTGTAGAAGATTCTACAGGGGGTGAGAAGATTCACCAGAGACAGAGTGGGGAGCAGAACAGACAGATCTACTGAAACCCAGTGCTGAGGGGAGCAGCAGGGCGACAGGAGAGGTCTGCTGCGCCCTGTGGGAAGCTCCCTGGCCGGGGATCGAACTCAGGCCGTGGCGGTGCTAGTGTCGAGATTCAACCCTAGGCCACCAGGAAGCCCAAGGTAAGGGTTCTTAACTGATCAGCTAAACAGGGCGCGGGTCGTGGGGAGTCGCCTCAGCTGATTTATGAATTTCTTCTTGCTGCGTGAACAGACAGGAGACACACTTGATGACGTGGATGTCGGGGGTCTCAAGGAGAGAGCGCCCATGGGGACACCACCGCAAAACAGAGAAGTAGAATGGCATTGTTCAAATTGCTACAAAAATAAAATGATGCAACAACTTCATCTTCAGCAGTCAGCAAATACTCAGGAAACAAATATCTCTTTCCTGGTTTTATTTGTTGAAATAGTCTGGGAATAGTTCATCACTTCAACAGACAAAAATACGGACAAGAAATCACACGGGCGATACCTAAGATATTTTGGAATTTATGAACATCTTATTGGTAGAACATTTTTAAATCCTAGAGGAATCTATTCACTAACATTAAGAAAAATTAATCTACATAAACTTCTTCCTGACTAATCAGGTATTTTTATTAGCCCTTATGGTCCACAGAGACACTCTAACTACCCTCCTCGGCTTTATTTTATTAGGAAAAAGCTGATTTGCCTTACATTTCAAAATTCATTTTCATCATGGGATGAGAATCAATTGAATCAGAAACTAATTAAGCTTCCAGTTCTTTTGCTGTATTGGCAATCATGATCAGTAGAATTTAGCTGTTGAATTTTATAGAGTAGTTAATGATATTAATGAACCTGCATTTGGTATTTATTCCATGTTGAGTACTGTATTTTATTCTTATTCATGATCACAGATTTGTTCCCCTGATTCTGGAGAGCTGGCCACAGTGATAACAGGGGAAAGATGATGCCCAGATGCCCATAAACATGTGAAAATCATTGAGAAATGTCTCCTATGGAGCCTCAGAACAGAAGGCGTCGCCAGAAAGATTATCTAGCTCAGGTTAAGTGCTTTCATTAAAAAAGTTCGTTTGGTTCTCTTTGATTATTAATACTTGTTTATCTGTTATTAAGAAAACCATACAACAGAACAAATAAAATGAGGCCAAGAAGATGACTATGTAATTCTTATGACACCACAATAAATAGAAAAAAAATCTTTCCAGGCTCCTACTTGCATATTGGAATCCTGGATGGATGGATCTAAACCTATTTATTTAAGAAAGTAAAATATTTATTTAAGAAAGGAAATAAAGAAAGTAAGAATTGTGGCTAAAAGTAACACACAATTGAAATGATTTTCACCTTTGGCATGCACCAGACCCAGAATGAAGAGGAAAAGGAAAAGATAAAGGAATAGCATCACAAATTGCTTAACATATTTTTCTTATGAAATTATATATGAATATTTTAAATTTAGAAGATATAAGTTCAAGCATCAAAACATATCATAAAAAAAGAAAAAGACAACCACTTGCCCACAGCAGGTAATAACTAAAATGGAGTTATTGTCACCTACTGATGTCTCAATTACTTTATTAATAGGTATATTTTTAAGATAAAAAAATATCGACAATTAGGGCCTCCCTGGTGGCGCAGCGGTTAAGCGCTGTGCTGTGGAGCTGTCGGCAGCGGTGATGTGAGTTTGACGCCCGGCCGGGGAGAATCCCATAAGGTGCGGCAGACCTCTCCTGCCTCGCCCGCTGCTCCCCTCAGCAGTGTATTTCTGATCTGCCTGTTCTGCTCCTCACTCTGTCTCTGGTGAACGCTCACGCCACCCCACAACTCTGGTCTGTACCCCAGCTTGTATGTATAAATAAATAAATCTTTAAATATATATATATATATATATATATATCGACAATTACTTAAATAGTTTGCAATACTTTTTATAAATATCTCCATGCTATTTCTTGTTTTGAGAAATATAAGTATGAATAACTTCCTAATATTCTGAATGTTTCTATGTTCCCCAGATACTTTTCAAAAAATAATGTCAAAATTTTGCTTTCCTGTAATGTCTTAGGCTGTACATGAAGAAATCACAAATATTAATTTGATGAGGACTGCCATATTTACACAATACATTTGAGATTATTTTTAGAGATTCTAAGTGGAATTTATTCTTTCAAGAGGAGGAACACAATTATCAGGTTGAATGAGTTGACAGAACTTAAATAGAGCCCCGCCTTGGCTCCCCTTTAACCTGTATTCATATACCACATAAGGCTTTCAATCTATATGTGGTGTGTGTGTGTGTTTGTCTGTACATGCTGCATTGCTGTGATGTGTGTGTGCATATGTTATATGTTGTGAATGTGTGTGCAGAGCTGTGTGTACACATGTGCTGTGGTGTGTGTGTTATGGTATGTGTATGTGTATGCTGAATGTGTATGGTGTGTGTGCAAGTGGTGTGTTGTTTCTGCATGTCTGTAAATGTGTTTAGATGTGCTGTACTGTGTATGTGTCTGTGCATGCAATGGGTGTGTGTTGTGTTATGTGTGTGCATGTGAAGCACTATATGTTCAGGCCCTGCAGGGCGTGTGAGTGTGTGGTGTTTAGTGTTGGTGTGGTATGTGGTATGTGTGTTCTATTCTACTGTGTGTGCCAGAAGAGAGCCACTATTATTTCCACACATTCCATGACACACGGGAAGAGCCCACTTTTATTTGGACAGGATTTTCTACCTAACAATATTTTTCCTGCATCTCAAGATACCTGGGATTTTCAGAATGCTAATATGAACACTGATCAATGACTGGCACATTGTCTCTGTTAATATACACATCTGCCACCTACTTTTCTGTGACTGGCAACTGGGATTATAATAGCAACATGACAATGGAGAACACATTGCTTAAATCGCAGTGTCCTATATCAGCAGTCAGTATTTGCAGTTATTGGCCTTTGGTACATGATCCGCTCCTCTCAGGTCTTTTAAGTTCTTACTGGTCTCCTTATTCTCATACAATACCAGCATTTATCCCATTCTGCTGTTTCAACTATTTGTGAGGAAGTGGTGATTCTCTATTTGGATACGTTTACTCTTTGGAGTATTTTTTTTTAACTTTAGGATTTTTAGTTAAAACAACATCTCCCTTTCTCTGCCTTCCTCAAAATTCTAGGAAAAACAGAATCTAGGATGGAGGCTACAGGTTAGGATTAGGTCACACTGCCGTCAGGGAACAAGATGAAGGGAAGAAAGCCACTTTCTAGAAGTGAGTATCGAACCCAAACAGTCACAACAAGCTAAAAATCATGTGACACAGCCTCTTATTTCTTAGTTGAAACTGAAATGGAAGATAAATAAAAGCACCAGTATTCCCACATTCTACCTTTTTAAACCAAACTGACCTGTTACTATCCACCCCCAAAACAAAAATCCTATGGACACTGTAATTCCTGGGTAGTAGAAGATGATACTCAGCAGGCCTCTTCTACCCAGTTACATGGTTTGTCTAGGACACATTTAGGATAAGAAGCTAAAAAGGTTTTGTGTGATGCTGAACCATTATTCACTGACATTGCTCCTCTTTCTTTTACTTTGATCAATGTTCTATGCAATTATAAAGCAAACAGAACTGGACACTGAATATATGGTTTTTATGGAAGAATTGAAATGTGCGCGCACACACACACACACACACACACACAGTTGTTATTTATTCTGTACCACACTAGACATCCACTGCTCTAAATTATGTCACTTGTGCCAACACCTTCTCTAAGAGAGAAAAACAAGCCCACGTCTAGTGATTATAGTAAGTGACAGATGATGCCTTAAAACATTTTGTAAAATATTCCCAATGTATGTCAACAATCACTTGCCTATAGTGAGTGCCGAACAGAATACACAGGCTGAGAAACCCTCTGAAAATGGGCAGATGGAAATCTGATCTACCACCTCAATGTATCAACACACTTTTGGATGATGTGGGTGACTCAGTTTGGTCTCTGAGTCATACACTTACTAGTATAAATCTCTTACACTAGATTAATAATGTCTAATGTTAATTTTTATCACTGGACAATTGGATTTTAATGTCTACCTAGCCATACTCAAGGGTATGTAATAGTCACGAGGTTTAACATGAGAAGTAAAGAGTTCACAGGTTGACAGTGAGCGGAGAAAATATTTAATGGGAAACGCAGTGAAATGTCAGACTATACTCCATTTGGCTGACGACTGAAATTACACTTACACAGGTTGACTAGTTTTGAGTGGGAAGTAATGAGTCAGACTATATCATTTTTACTATCTTTATCAGGATCTGACAGGTGTTCTGAATCTGTCCTTTAATTTCCTTTCTTGAGGATATTTATGCCAAAATAATATTGAATTACAATGTTTTTCACAACTGATTAGAGAAAATGTCTTCAAAAGACTTGTCTTAACAAAATGATGCGGTGATATCTTCCGGGAGGAAAATGCAAGCAAATGAAAAGTTATGACTAATGTTTTCAACAGATATTGGTTTCTAAAAACTACTTCTGAACTTCAGTTGGCATTTAAATGGAAATTTCACAAATACCAAGTCAGATACTACCAAAGGTACTTTCAAAATGCTGTTAACACTGTCAAAAAGGATTTAGACAAACGCTGCTCCCCTTTTCTCCATGGTTCCACAGAGAACTTTTAAAGTTAATATCCCCTGGTGCTTTTGAGATTATGTTTCAGGAAAAATAGTCAGGAGTTCCGGCCGGGGAAGCTGACACCCTCCTCTCCATGTGCGCTGCCCTGCCGAAGTTCCAATTGTTCCATCTGGGCCATTCTTTTCCTGCAAATGTTCCACCCTCCTGCCTGGGAGAGGCAGCTGGTCTGTGGGACTTCTGGCAAAAACACTCAGCAATCCACCCTGTAGCAAGAATGCAAATGTTTGCACCACTCCAATGACTCAGCAAGAGTGCCATTCTGGACACATTTGACAGAAATGCAAATAGAGGTGCAAAGCAAAACAAAACCAAGGGCTGTGCTAACCTCTTTAAAACCTGGGCTTCTGAATGGTATTCCACTGTGTTTATGTACCTTGGTAAACGCACACCATTCGCAGCAACATGGGTGGAGACGGAAGGCATCATGCACAGTGAAGTAAGCCAGAAGGAAAAAGAAAACACATAGAATGGCTTCACTTATGGGAGGAATATTGGGGAACCAAATAAGGGATCAGGAGGAAAAAATAACAGCAATAAAAAAAACTAGCAGGCAACCATAAAGGAGAGACATTCAGCGGGGAGAGGCAGGATAAGGGGTCAAGGCAGGAGAAAAGAGCAAAAGGGACTATGGTGATGGATCACGGGAGAATTGGTGGTGGGAATTTCATGGGGAATACACAATAATGTAAAAGATATAAAAGAAAAAATATATATAAAGAAAATAGGGCCTCCCTGGTGGCGCAGCGGGTGAAGCTCTGCACTGTGGAGCTGTCGACAGCGGTGACACGAGTTCGATGCCCGGCCGGGGAGCTTCCCACATGGCGCTGCAGACCTCTCCTGCCTCGCCCGCTGCTCCCTCAGCAGTGTATTTCCATCGATCTGCCTGTTCTGCTCCCTACTCTCTCTCTAGTGAGTCCTCTTGCTGCCCCACACCTCTGGCCTGTACCCCAATTTGTTTGCATAAATAAATAAATCTTTAAAAAAAAAAAAAGAAAAGAAAACAGGGATGGTGGAAAAGCCCATTGGGGTGGGGACATGCTAAAGAAAAAGCTAGAGAAGCCAGGGTCAGTCCTCATTTTGCCTTTTCCAGTCTCTTTAACCTCGAGCAAACCACTTAAGCACTTCCCGAAACAGGTAAGAAAAATAGCTACCAAATGAATTTGCAGTGAGGCAATTTGTAAAAACATACTGTGTAGACTTTAAGTGCAAAACACACTTACTCGCTCCGTTTACGAGGCTCTGCCTGCTCACCTTGCCCTCCCACTGCGGCTGCTCTCTGCTGTATTCTCTTTTACCAAGATCTCCTTGATACTTTCTTTTAATTTACCAAGAATGTCGTAATAGCCTGTCAATGCTGAAATACCTTCCCCAACTGAAAAACCTTCCATTTCCTGATGGGAGGGATCATCGATGCCTTCATTTATCATCTGGGATCACTTCTCAGGTGTAACAGACAGGTAATGTCATATAAAATGTCCACTGGTTGCCATTTTCTTGCTCCTTTCAAACCTCTTTGTGTCTTTTTATTCTCTGAATATAGGATTACTTTCTTCATGCGTTTTCTTCACAGCCTCCCCCGTGAGATCATGCGCCCTTCTAGGCATCACTTCTAGCTACCAAACTACATCCTATTTTCTCACTGTTTTCATGAAGCTTTTCATCATCTTCTAATCATAATTAAGATTTTCCAACTGAAGTATTTTATAGATGTACTAATGCACTTCAGCACAGAGGAGATTTGTTTTATACAGGTTAACAAGTTTATGCTGTAGAGCTGTCTTACAGAAGGTACACCCCAGGTAATTGTGAGGAATAAATTAATAATCAGCAGGTGGTGGTTTAGAAAGCCTGATATTTAAATGGTAAATACCAGTTCATGGTCCATAGAATAGGATATAGTTCATATTAACATAGAGATGGATATTCAAAACCTGTTTTTGGACTCACGCGATCTTTCCCGAAGAGTGGCTTTGTTAGCATCTCAAGAAGCACTTGATGAAATTCAGACTCTCTCCCACACCATACCTCTTAGGCCAGAATTTGAGATGAGGGAAGGGAAGCTCTTCCTGCAACAACATCCCCAACTGTTCCTTGGCGCAAAGATACTGATAACCACTGTCCATGGTACGGTCACTTGGCTAAGGTGACACGGTCAGGTCACTCTAAGCACATCGTTTGACACGAGGGCTGAGGCAGCCCTCATCGGGACATGCGGAGGCATCTTGGTCTCCACGCCCTTTCCGCTCAAATCTTCTTGCTCTAGCTGGAGAAGTCACGATTCCTTCTAGGGACAGTGTGACAGTTTGCTTATCTCCCCCAGTGACTTGTCTGGTGTCACTGAGTAGATAAGGTGTAAACGTGAAGCACTAAGACCTAATGTCTGAAAATAAAGGGGTTCTGATGATAGGTGTGAGTCTGCAGGTGTCTGAATTATATGAACACACACACTCATACATGTACAGGCAATTACCTTTTCTTCCACACCAAGTTTTAATAAAGGAAAATCCAGCTATGTTCATCCGTATCTTGTGTTTTTATTTTGCTGCTATTTTAAAAGTTACAGGACCTCCTGGTGGCCTAGGGGTTGACTCTCAGGGCTATCACTGTAATGGCCTGAGTCCAATCCACAGCCAGGGAGCTTCCCACAGGGCGCAGCAGACCTCTCTTGTCTCCCTGCTTCTCCTCTCAGCAATGCACTTAAGTGCATCCGCCTGTTCTGCTCCCCACTCTGTCTCCGGTGAATCCTCTCACCCCTCTGAGCATCTGGCCTGCACCCCAGTTCTTGTATGCATAAAAATTTTTGAAGTTACTTAAAAGTTTCCAATTTCTCACTGTACAGAGAATATCCCCAACTTATAAAAATATAGAGAGATCATTGGAAAAAATAGTTTACTAGTGAAACACTAATCTTCAATATTCTCTAAACATCTTTGAAAAGTTTGGAGTGATCCATCTCCAAAGCTGAAAATAAATCCTACAGATTGCAGTATTTTTTTACCAACTAGGTCCAAGAGTGTAAGTGAAGTATATCACTTGAATCCAAATGAGCATAATATAAAAAGTGAAAGCACCCGATGACCGCAATAAATTAATGATCAATGTAAAAAACAGGTAGTTTTTACACAGCAGGGGTATAAAAACACCCACAGCATTGATTGGGGGAGTTCTGTGACTCTTTCCATTACTGTCTGCCTGGCTATAATCCATGCAAATGCCTATGCAGTTAGTCAGTTTTTCTACTGCATCTACTCATTCATAATTACCAAGTTCTTCCCTCATTTCATTTTATTACCATACATTTCACTGTATATAGGAGTAAAGGGAAATCATTTGGTCCTAAAAAGCAAGATGCAGAAGTCTGAGCGAAGGCAAATTCAATCACTGAAGAACTTAAGTTGTGTGAACTGCCTGAGAACTTCAGATACACACAACATTTTACCCTAACATTTGCACCGAATATCTGCTACATAAAAAAAATACTTCAAGATGTTTCATTTGAATATTTAACTATATTGAACCTATTTTTTTATGAAGTTACTACATGTGAAAACGTCATCCCCATGAACATTCCATCATTTCCACCTCATTTATGAGGTATTTAATTTTGTCAATCTTAATACCATATGATTATCATGATATAAAAGAACCTAGACCAGTATCTCATGCTATTCACAAGTTTGCTTGAAATGGATCAAAGACTTGGATGGAAAACCTATAAAAACAAAATACAGAGGAGAAAACATGGGCAAAATCCTCCAAAGTATTGGCGCCAGTCATGTCTTTGGGAACTCCACTACCACAGAAAGGGGACAAGGCAAAAATAAACAATTGGGACGACATCAAGTTGAAAAGCTCTGGATAGCAAAAGAAGCGATCATTGAAATGAAAAGGCTCCCGCCAAGTGACTGAAAATATTCGCAGAGTGTCCTTCTGACAAGGGCTGAATCTCCAAAATCTACAAAGAACTCATACAACTCAACAAAAAGCAAACAAAGAACCCAGTCAAAAACTGGGCAGCAGCGCTGAATTCACTACTCCAGAGCAGGCAGCTAGAGAACTACAGGCACATGGAGAACTACTGGAAATGCTCTTCTGGCTTCTCACTCCGGTGGCAACACAAGGGCCAGCTGCTGCTCAGACTTCCTGGCCTTAACCTTCCTGCGTTCCAGCCTCACTTTATCCTTCTGACTTTCTTCTCCTCATTCACTGCACTGCTCTTTGCTGCCTCCTTCACAAACATGCAGCTCTTTGCCACCTTTCTGGTAGAAATAACCTTTCTTTCTGACATTTGCAAGCAATCTTTACTTGGTTCCTTCCTCAAATTCAGATCTCAGCTTAAATGTCACCTTTTCAGAGAACCTTGACTCCCAATTGATGTCACAACAGAAATTCCCTTTTTCCTTGTCACTTAAATAAAATTCCCAGGACCCACTTGTCTTTTATGGGACTGTGACCCTTTTCTAAGATGAGGTTTTGTTTTTGTTTTTTTTTTTTAAAGATTTAATTTTTTATTTATACATACAAGCTGGGGCACAGGCCAGAGGCGTGGGGTGGCGAGAGGGCTCACCAGAGACAGAGTGGGGAGCAGAACAGGTAGATCAGAAATACACTGCTGAGGGGAGCAGCGGGCGAGGCAGGAGAGGTCTGTCGCGCCATGTGGGATTCTCCCGGGCTGGGCATCGAACTCGCGTCGCAGCTGCCGATGGCTCCACAGCGCAGCGCTTAACTGCTGCGCCACCAGGGAGGCCCCTGTTTTTTTTTTTTTTTTTCTTTTTTCTGAGCTCATCTTAATTATACCAAAGTTTCACCAGGTCATTCATTTAGAAATAGGGGTGTGATTTATTTAGTTGTTTCTAGGAATATTTTTTTTTAATATTTGGATATTTTCATTTTCTTATTATTTCTGTCTCTCGATTTAGAAAAGTCCAGGAAGCATGAAGCCTGGGAACTATTCCACTGACCTGCAGTAACAGAAAGGGTCTATGAGGCCTAAGGTGACACTAAATCCAGGTCCTCTGGCGACCACGAAGCTGTTGATTCTAAGGGGCCCAGAAGTCCACTTGCCTCTAAAGTGTGGTCATCATTTCTGCTGACAGATTTGTTTGCTATTAGGTGCGCTTCTGATATGGATCTATTTAAATTGCTGACAATATCCTTCCATCACTCTTGCAATTACCCTGTTTTATTTTCTTCCTTGCATTTCTGCATATCATGTCATATTTTATTTAATAATTTATGGGACACATCCTGAAAATATGAATAACAAGGGGGATCATTGCAATGGTTAAGATTAAGTACAAAGATGGAGACAGACTGGGAAATCTTCCTGATCAGACAACATGGAAGTAGGATGAGCAAACCTAAACTTGTTTACTTCATGAACAGAAGTGAAACTTAAAGCGGTGGTGTCTTTTGCAAGTGCATCTTGTGATCATAAAAGTAATGCAAGTCACCTTTCAAAAAATGGTACAAGGTTGTCACTACCACCCACACCCTTGCTCCCTGGAGACTGCAGGAACCCTTGTTGAGGTGATTCAGTAGCTTCCTCACTTTCCCTTGATGAGCCCTCTGTAACTGTGAGCTCAATAGCAGTTTTGAATTTGAGAGCTTTCAGTCACGAAGGGTTCTTATTTGCACAATAAACTCACTAAATATGTTTTATTGAACTAGTAGAAGTAATGTTGCTATTTCTGGAATTTTTGATGCTGTTCTACTCATTTCCGTATTTCCAGTACTTAGAATGTTGCACGGCTGGAATCAGTCAACTAAAGCTCAGAGTCAATTTGATTTTAACACATTTATTAATCTGTGTCTGTTTATTCTTTACAGAAAACTCAAGACCCCTAACGTCACATCACGGCCCCACGTTATGCTGTATTTTAAAAAAGGCTCATCCTAACACACATTAAACAACGCTGCTCAGCTTACTTTCCCGAGGTTTAATTTATGCTCAGCTCTGTCCAAAAGGCTCTCGCCGACGCCTGAGACTTAGCCTCTCCTCTGACATGGGTGTGCCATTCGCCCCACCCTGTCTCGGAGCCAGCCAAGCACGGCTTGCTTCCACGCGGACGCACCACAACCACATCAGACTCGGCACGTTTGCTCAGGTGCTGACACTGTGCTTTTTCTACTCTTGTTCTGTTCTTGGTCTATTCTAGGAATTCGGGATGTAAAGGCTTGAGCCAAATAGTCATCTTGAAAATGAGAGAAAAATACAACAGAAAAAAGCTCTGACTCTCTCTCTGTTGAATGCCTGACAGTCCTTGACTGTTTATTTCTGTATCTCTGCCATTAGAATGAGATGACTGTCGATCTAGTTTATGCTACTATTGTTATTTAGGCTTTGAGTCATTTGTATCATACAAGTCAAAGAAATGTCCTCAGAATTAAATGAAATAATACTGTATAATCTTTAGTAATAAAGTCAGACAGCCTCATTGATTTCTATATAACTACTTGCTCACCTATTTAACTTCCAGAATGTCAGTGTCATAAGCAAACGGACACTAAATGCTCCATCTTTACTGATCTCTCTGTGAGATTGCCTCATGCAGTGACAATGATTTGCCATGTTCTGCATAACATCCTATAACCCTTGAGTTTCTTCATTATTTTTTCACTTTTCTTTTTTCCCCAAAGATTTATTTATTTATGCATACAAGAGCTGGTGTATAGGCTGAAGGTGTGGAGGGTGAGAGGATTCACCAGAGACACAGTGGGGAGCAGAACAGGTGGACCTACTGAAGTACACCGCTAAAGGAAGCAGTGGGAGAGGCAGGAGAGGTCTGCTGTGCCATGTGGGAAGCTCCCTGGCTGGGGATCGAACTGGTGTTGCATTAGCTGCGGATAGCTTCATAGTGCTGAGACTTAACCTGCTGCGCCACCAGGGAGACCCCGTTTTTTTTTTCACTTTGTTATGCATTAAGATTCACTCTTCAGCATTCAAAGAAGATAAACACATGCAATTTGCAGCGACATAGATGGAATTAGAGGGGATCATACTCAGCGAAACAAGCCAGAAAGAAAGAGAAAAATATCGAATGGTTTCACTTATAACAGGACTATAGGGAAACCAAACAGGAGAGAGACACTTGAGGGGGGGAGGTGGGGGGAGGGGGAGGATAAGGGCACAAAATGAAGTAGAAAAGAACAGAAGGGACCACGGAGATGGATCACGGGTGAATTGGTGGTGGGTTACCCAAGGGGAATACAAAATGTGAAAGATATAAGTAACAATAAAAATATATATATTTTTAAAAAAAGATTCACTCTGTGTTAAAAGTTCTATACGTTTCAACAAGTACATTGATTTTTACACTGTATTTTCTACTTCTCCTAAGTGTCTTTTTACTTGATATTTGATCATTTATTATTTAATATTTTGTTATTACTTAACTCAAAAAACTATGGTCTTTTTAAACAGCAAACAAGTTTTCACCATATAGTAATAACTCTGAGCACACGATTTCCTGTTCGAGGTCAAAAATACATTATTATTTTCCTTGGAAAGATCTTTAGTCAGCTTAATCTACTTTGCTGCCTCCAGAGGTAACCAATTCTTCCTATTTGAGCCTAAGGAAAAATTCCCAAAGCACACTTTTTCTAGTGAACCAGATTAAATGAGGTATTTCCACAATAGGTAGGTCCTAGTGCCACAAATGTTACAAAATACACACAAAAGAAACTTAGAATGTTTGTAATAAATGATCTCTGTCTGGGTATAGCTCACTTTAAATCATAAATATGTGCTCACAAAGGTCTACAAATAATCCTGAAATGAAAACAGATTTGAAAAATATTTGTAACTGTCATGAAGCATTTCTACTGAATATCATTATGGACTGTAAAACTATCTTTTACATCAATCCGCAATTTTGTATATAGATGTTCCACAACTTACAATGAAGGTACATTCCCACTAAATCCACTGAATGTTGAAAATATCCAAAATGCCTTTAATACACCAAATCTAACACACACCGTAGCTTCTCCTACACCACCTTACATTATTAGCCTACAAGACTGGACTGTTACCTTGAGCTTCATTTCAAGAGTAATTGATCTTGGGCCCCCCTGGTGATGCAGGGGTTAAGTCTCAGCACTATGAAGCTATCAGCAGCCACTGCAGCATGAGTTTGATCCCCGGCCAGGGAGCTTCCCACATGGTGCAACAGACCTCTCCTGTCTCCTCATTGCTCCCCTCAGCAGCGTATTTCAGTAGATCCACCTTTTCTGCTCCCCACTCTGTCTCTGGTGAGTTCTCTCACCCCCCACACCTCTGACATACACCCCAGTTCTTGTACGCATAAATAAATAGACCTTAAAAAAAAAGAGTAATTGCTCTCCTATTCTCAACCAAAGCAGCAGACACTGATGGAATTGTATAAATAGGCGGGATGTGAACACATGAAAAAATACCCATTAAATGTTTGCAACACTGGGCAATATGGTGACCGGTCATTTGCCGTTGGTATGGTGTGGCTGACTGGGAGATGCCCACGTCACGAGAGAGGAGGAAACACACACACCGGATGTGATAATGGAGCTGCCCCTAACTGAAACGGTGGTGGAATACATATTGGATTCTTTCATGCACTCAAGACCATCCTTTACTTCCTTATCCACATTTCATAAATACTGGACACAGAGCTGGGCACTTGGAATAGCAACGTGAATAATAAAAACACGTTTTCCGCAGGGAAACATGTACCACTGTCGTAGGGTGTAAAGTTCAGCTTTCCGTGGGCAATACCACAAGAACCACTGGAGCCTCCATAACGGGAAGGCAGAAGAGTCAGCCACTCAGCGATGACGGAAGACAGGGAAGTCCAAGTGAACGATTTCACCATTAAGGTCTCGGGCTATGTATTATGCTGTAACGTCTGGCAGCTGTCAGGGCTAGCAAACAGAAGGACGTCAGAATGCAGAAGTAAGCCTCACTACTGACCTTCCTGTGCCCACCGGATGCTCCTGAGATAATGTCCAGAAGTGCACACCTCACAGAAAACTCAGTCTGGTTTGAAAAATGTAACCTTGGTTTTCAACCTCAAAGCCTTAGAGTTGCTTGATGTTTGCGTTTATACAATTTCCCCTCTCCTCCTACGCAGATGATCTCACAGGTAATTTAGCAAACTGGTCTAGAATACCAAACGGCCTGTAAATGGAGAGAAGCAGCTTAAATCTCACATTTGCATAAGCCAGCACCGAGCTCACTGGCATCTGCTCTTGTCTGCATGCTCAGGCAGCCCTTCTGCAAAGTGAACGCTTGCTTCAGTTCCGTCTCCATGCAGAAGCAGGGTGAGCTGAAACCCTGAGTTTCTTGGCCTAAAGTTGAACTTGTCTCTTCTGTTAATGCTTTCAGTGACTACTTAGTTTTTTGGACTTTTCAGAGTGCCTAATGGACCTTTGCTCATAAGTGATTCTACGGGTAATCACTACTATATAACTCAGGCATGGTATTCGGAGCTCAGCTTATTAACTGGCTCCAGGGAAGGTGACTTATAGGATGCAAACACTCGAAGAAACCTGTTTTTCATATGACAAAGAGAAGTGTGTTACCTCACAGCCTCCCTGACCTTTATATTCCATCAAAGACGGTTGGCCAATTTTAATTGGTGGGGTGACATCATGATTTATCCTGCTTATCTAATGGCATTCTCTGTTTGGTTCCTGGATCTTGGTTCAGGGGTAGGGAGGCATTCAATCCAGCCAGTCCCCAAGTACACACTTCCATAACATAATCTATACAGTGTTGAACTGGGGACAGTGATTATTAAATAATTTTTAGTTGTTGCATAGATACACTGTTTTAATTTTTAGATAATTTTCTATTGCATAAGCTAATTAATTCATACTTCCATAATTTAACAAATAGTATAGATTTATATAAAGCAATATTTAAATTGAGCTAATTTAAATAAAATAATAATACAGGGCCTCCCTGCTGGCCCAATGGGTTAAGTCTTGTTGGGGGCCTGAGGCTAGGCCGGAATGCTCCTGGAGATCAAAGGCTGAGCTGATACGTTGCAGTCTCTGTGCTCGAGATAAGGACAGGATGGTCCTGGGGCCAGGTTAAGCATTGATATGCAAGACCTGTGATCTTAGATCATTTCCTTGGAGTGTTGACACGCCTACTACCTGACCAGCCCTGAATTTTAGCTACTTTGCTCTAAAAACTTCCCTCTACCTTCCCCCTCCCCAAAAACCCTATAAAAGCTTGAGCCCCTTTGTTAATAAACGAGACCTTGACGCATCTCAGACTGAC